>JAJQOW010000956.1:0-71975 GCA_037975125.1 Latrodectus hesperus | reverse complement strand
TACAATAGAAATAAAAAACTTTCAGTTTAAAATACTTTTTAAGTATCTCAGCAAGAAGATTTACAATCTGTTATTACAAGGATATTTTACAGAAAATATAATAAAAAATTTTAAATCATACATTTAATGTTACATAAAAAATCAAAAGGAATAAAATAATCAGTTACAGAAGGTGAGAAATTATTAAATTAAATGCTTCATGCTTAACATTGTGTAATAAAAGAAAAAATCATAGAAATTTTGAAGTACAATCCTTTAAACAATATTTAATGTGGAATATTTTAAAAATTACAACAACTTATTTAAATAAAACTTGTTTATTAAGTAAAAGAAAATATTATTCTTAAAAAGAAAATGTAACAGAAAAAAATTGAGCAGGTTTTTAAAATAAATCTCCTTTCCAAGCTTTTAGAACCAAACAATAACAAAGGATGAGAAATAAATTGAAGATCTTTATAAGAGTAACTGGCAAACCAATATAACTGAAATTTATTTTGATAAATATTCATAAATGAATGCATTGTAGTCATAAATATTACACTTCATGTTTATGAGAAAAAAAGAGCAATTTTAACATTTCTACTCTCAATAGAAAGAAAAAACTGCATGTTATGATATAAAGAAAGAATTTGTGCAGAAAACCATTACTCACAACAAAACAGGACTTGCAGACCATCAAGCAAATAAGAAATTAATGAAGTTAATTGATTATTCAAGCAACAGAAAGTCCTATGAATATAACAAAATGGTAAAAAATCAATTTCCAAATTCAGAAATACTTTCAATAAAATACTATATAATTGTTGACAAAGAACTTTATAATAAGTGTTGTTTTAATATATTATGTTGCTTCAATATGTACAAAAAACTATAATTAATATCTTAAATAATTTTCAAATTATTTCAGTGTAGCTAATATGAGGGAAAGGGGATACAATCCATGAAACTATAATGGATTACACTTTCCAAGTACAGTCAAAAATCCTCGATAAGCTATCTTAAAGCAATTATAAAAATTACACATGAAAAAGGTAAAGGTAATGTAAAGCGCATTCCTACTATCAAAATAAAATACTTCAAGTTTAAAATATACTTTTAGAATATCCTCAACAGGATTTCTAATCTGTTATTAATCCTTTGTTAACTTTTATATCACACATTTAATGTTACATAAAAAATCAAAATGGAAAAAATAATCTTTTATAGAAAATGAAAAAATAATTAAATCCTATACTTCATGCTTAAAATAGTGTATGAAGGAAAAATCTTTAAAATTTTGAAGTACAATCAATTAAACAATATTGAATGTTGAATATTTTAAAAATGAACACAACGTATTCAAATAAACCTTGTTTTTTAAATAAAAGAAATTATTATTCTTAAAAGAACACACAACACAAAAAACTTAAAAGATTTCTAAAACTACTCTCCTTTCCAAACTTTTAAAAAGAAACAATGAAAAAGGATGAAAAATAATTTCAAGATATTTTTCACAGTAACTGGCAGAGAAGTATAATTGAAATTTCACATTGATAAAAAAGCATTAAGTAACATATTGTACATTCATTAATGTTTAACATAAAACGGAACAATTTCATCATTTCTACTCTTACTAGAAAGAAAATCTGCAAGAACGCAAGAATTGGATTTGAATAATTGTAATTGTAATTTATTACTGCATTGATCAAATTTCAAAGTGTAACTTTTTATAAGTCATATATTTAATATTATTTAAAAAATGAAAGTGAATAAAAAAACATGTTAAAGTTAGGAGGTAAAATGATTTTATGGGAATTCTGAGATTTCAATTGATTTAATAAAAAAAATAGTATCTATATATCTTATAAATAAGATTACTAAATAATCCTTAAAAAAAATGGAATAATATGTTAGTAATTTTTACAATTTTAATACATCTTTTCGCATCATCACACATATCAATTTTTAAAGAGAACATAAAGAACAAAAAAATTTAGTTCATATTAAAGCCTATTTTTTTTAGATTATGAGCAAACATGTCAAATAAATTCGAAACATTAGAAGAGAAAAGAGGGGAACAAGTTATTTCTGAAATTTTATTAGAATAAATGCTTATAATTCCATATATTTTATAGGCATGAATACTATACTTAAGTATTTTAACAATAAATTGTAGAGCACTCTTATCATTTTTATAGATAATATATGAAAAAAAAATGTCAGACACAAAAATTTTGTCAGAAAAATAATAAAAAATAAATTGTAACCTATCAAACAATTTAAGAAAATAATCTATAATAATAACAGAATCTGCAAGACACAGATTATTCCAAAAACAAAATAAAATTATTGTGATTAAGATTTAAAAAAAATAATGCTTTGAGTGCAAAATAAAATAAATTTTTACAAAGTACTTTATTATAATTGCAATCATTTATTTAACTAGAATTTTTGACACTTTTAAATAATGTGTCAAATATCCATCAAAGTGTCACTTTTGTTAAAATAAAAACAGTTTTATTTTAAGAATACATTATATAATGCAGATATAAATTATTTAAATCAATTTTGAAAAGAGGTCATATTCCCAAAAAGTGACACAAACACATAAAGGTTCTGGAATTCAAAATTGTTCACAAAAGCAATAAATGCAGACATGTAGGTGTTAAGTTTTCTTCTACTTTTAATAAATTTTAAAAATAATAAAAAATATTTCTTTTGTTATGCCATTAAAATGTTGAGGCAGTTCTGAAATATTAAAGGCAATGTATTTCTCTGTACTGTTGAAATTAACATAATTTTAACAAATAGAAACAAAATTTACGTTATATAAAAGAAAAATCTCTATTGAAATAACCTCAAAATAGAAAAAAAAAAATACTGGCAGACACTAAGACACTTCTTCAACAGTATATTAACTAACTGTGGATAAATAATTGATATCTAACAATTTTGTAGACTAATTTTGCAGGGGGACTTTACAAAAATTAAGAAGTTGCAGATGGATATTGATTAAGCACCAATAAATAACTTTCAATTTAATTTCAGTGTAGCTAATGTGTGGGAAGGGGATACAATCTATCAAACTACAATCGATTAAAATTTCATTAAATGCAAGTACTGTCAAATGTCCTGGTTGAATTATTTTAAACTTAGTTTAAAATTTATACATGAAGAAAGAAAAATTAGCATTAAATGTATCCCTATCATTAAAATAAAAATTTTCCAATATAAAACTTTTTTTCGTATTCTCCTGAACATTAATTGTAAGGTGTTATTAAACTTATCTTTGACAGAAAATGCTATAAAAAATTTAAAATCATACATTTAATTATACTTGAAAATAAAACTGAATAAAATAATCTCTCTAAGAAAGTGAGAAAATTACTAAATCAGAAACTTAAAGGTTAAAATGGTGTCATAAAAAAAATTATAAATTTTTTAACAAAATTCAATTAAACAATATAAAATGTTGAAAATTTTAATAGTCTTAACAATTTATTATAATAAATAAATATTAAATAAAAAATTTTTTAAATATAAAAAATTATCAATCTTGAAAAGAACAAAACACAAAAAATAGAGTAGATTTTTAAAACTAAATTATTTATACCTAACAAATTCAAGTTAAATTTTACATTTCCAAAATTAAGAGATTTGCACATAAATAGTAATCATACACCAATAAATAATTTTCAAATTATTTCAGTGTAGCTAATATGGGACACGGGGATACCATCCTTGAAATTAGAATGGATTACAGTTTCCAAGCACTGTCAAAAATCCTGGATAAGCTATCTTAAAAATTATGCATGAAAAAGTAAGGAGAATGTAAAGCGCATCCCTACAATAGAAATAAAAAACTTTCAGTTTAAAATACTTTTTAAGTATCTCAGCAAGAAGATTTACAATCTGTTATTACAAGGATATTTTACAGAAAATATAATAAAAAATTTTAAATCATACATTTAATGTTACATAAAAAATCAAAAGGAATAAAATAATCAGTTACAGAAGGTGAGAAATTATTAAATTAAATGCTTCATGCTTAACATTGTGTAATAAAAGAAAAAATCATAGAAATTTTGAAGTACAATCCTTTAAACAATATTTAATGTGGAATATTTTAAAAATTACAACAACTTATTTAAATAAAACTTGTTTATTAAGTAAAAGAAAATATTATTCTTAAAAAGAAAATGTAACAGAAAAAAATTGAGCAGGTTTTTAAAATAAATCTCCTTTCCAAGCTTTTAGAACCAAACAATAACAAAGGATGAGAAATAAATTGAAGATCTTTATAAGAGTAACTGGCAAACCAATATAACTGAAATTTATTTTGATAAATATTCATAAATGAATGCATTGTAGTCATAAATATTACACTTCATGTTTATGAGAAAAAAAGAGCAATTTTAACATTTCTACTCTCAATAGAAAGAAAAAACTGCATGTTATGATATAAAGAAAGAATTTGTGCAGAAAACTATTACTCACAACAAAACAGGACTTGCAGACCATCAAGCAAATAAGAAATTAATGAAGTTAATTGATTATTCAAGCAACAGAAAGTCCTATGAATATAACAAAATGGTAAAAAATCAATTTCCAAATTCAGAAATACTTTCAATAAAATACTATATAATTGTTGACAAAGAACTTTATAATAAGTGTTGTTTTAATATATTATGTTGCTTCAATATGTACAAAAAACTATAATTAATATCTTAAATAATTTTCAAATTATTTCAGTGTAGCTAATATGAGGGAAAGGGGATACAATCCATGAAACTATAATGGATTACACTTTCCAAGTACAGTCAAAAATCCTCGATAAGCTATCTTAAAGCAATTATAAAAATTACACATGAAAAAGGTAAAGGTAATGTAAAGCGCATTCCTACTATCAAAATAAAATACTTCAAGTTTAAAATATACTTTTAGAATATCCTCAACAGGATTTCTAATCTGTTATTAATCCTTTGTTAACTTTTATATCACACATTTAATGTTACATAAAAAATCAAAATGGAAAAAATAATCTTTTATAGAAAATGAAAAAATAATTAAATCCTATACTTCATGCTTAAAATAGTGTATGAAGGAAAAATCTTTAAAATTTTGAAGTACAATCAATTAAACAATATTGAATGTTGAATATTTTAAAAATGAACACAACGTATTCAAATAAACCTTGTTTTTTAAATAAAAGAAATTATTATTCTTAAAAGAACACACAACACAAAAAACTTAAAAGATTTCTAAAACTACTCTCCTTTCCAAACTTTTAAAAAGAAACAATGAAAAAGGATGAAAAATAATTTCAAGATATTTTTCACAGTAACTGGCAGAGAAGTATAATTGAAATTTCACATTGATAAAAAAGCATTAAGTAACATATTGTACATTCATTAATGTTTAACATAAAACGGAACAATTTCATCATTTCTACTCTTACTAGAAAGAAAATCTGCAAGAACGCAAGAATTGGATTTGAATAATTGTAATTGTAATTTATTACTGCATTGATCAAATTTCAAAGTGTAACTTTTTATAAGTCATATATTTAATATTATTTAAAAAATGAAAGTGAATAAAAAAACATGTTAAAGTTAGGAGGTAAAATGATTTTATGGGAATTCTGAGATTTCAATTGATTTAATAAAAAAAATAGTATCTATATATCTTATAAATAAGATTACTAAATAATCCTTAAAAAAAATGGAATAATATGTTATTAATTTTTACAATTTTAATACATCTTTTCGCATCATCACACATATCAATTTTTAAAGAGAACATAAAGAACAAAAAAATTTAGTTCATATTAAAGCCTATTTTTTTTAGATTATGAGCAAACATGTCAAATAAATTCGAAACATTAGAAGAGAAAAGAGGGGAACAAGTTATTTCTGAAATTTTATTAGAATAAATGCTTATAATTCCATATATTTTATAGGCATGAATACTATACTTAAGTATTTTAACAATAAATTGTAGGGCACTCTTATCATTTTTATAGATAATATATGAAAAAAAAATGTCAGACACAAAAATTTTGTCAGAAAAATAATAAAAAATAAATTGTAACCTATCAAACAATTTAAGAAAATAATCTATAATAATAACAGAATCTGCAAGACACAGATTATTCCAAAAACAAAATAAAATTATTGTGATTAAGATTTAAAAAAAATAATGCTTTGAGTGCAAAATAAAATAAATTTTTACAAAGTACTTTATTATAATTGCAATCATTTATTTAACTAGAATTTTTGACACTTTTAAATAATGTGTCAAATATCCATCAAAGTGTCACTTTTGTTAAAATAAAAACAGTTTTATTTTAAGAATACATTATATAATGCAGATATAAATTATTTAAATCAATTTTGAAAAGAGGTCATATTCCCAAAAAGTGACACAAACACATAAAGGTTCTGGAATTCAAAATTGTTCACAAAAGCAATAAATGCAGACATGTAGGTGTTAAGTTTTCTTCTACTTTTAATAAATTTTAAAAATAATAAAAAATATTTCTTTTGTTATGCCATTAAAATGTTGAGGCAGTTCTGAAATATTAAAGGCAATGTATTTCTCTGTACTGTTGAAATTAACATAATTTTAACAAATAGAAACAAAATTTACGTTATATAAAAGAAAAATCTCTATTGAAATAACCTCAAAATAGAAAAAAAAAATACTGGCAGACACTAAGACACTTCTTCAACAGTATATTAACTAACTGTGGATAAATAATTGATATCTAACAATTTTGTAGACTAATTTTGCAGGGGGACTTTACAAAAATTAAGAAGTTGCAGATGGATATTGATTAAGCACCAATAAATAACTTTCAATTTAATTTCAGTGTAGCTAATGTGTGGGAAGGGGATACAATCTATCAAACTACAATCGATTAAAATTTCATTAAATGCAAGTACTGTCAAATGTCCTGGTTGAATTATTTTAAACTTAGTTTAAAATTTATACATGAAGAAAGAAAAATTAGCATTAAATGTATCCCTATCATTAAAATAAAAATTTTCCAATATAAAACTTTTTTTCGTATTCTCCTGAACATTAATTGTAAGGTGTTATTAAACTTATCTTTGACAGAAAATGCTATAAAAAATTTAAAATCATACATTTAATTATACTTGAAAATAAAACTGAATAAAATAATCTCTCTAAGAAAGTGAGAAAATTACTAAATCAGAAACTTAAAGGTTAAAATGGTGTCATAAAAAAAATTATAAATTTTTTAACAAAATTCAATTAAACAATATAAAATGTTGAAAATTTTAATAGTCTTAACAATTTATTATAATAAATAAATATTAAATAAAAAATTTTTTTAAATATAAAAAATTATCAATCTTGAAAAGAACAAAACACAAAAAATAGAGTAGATTTTTAAAACTAAATTATTTATACCTAACAAATTCAAGTTAAATTTTACATTTCCAAAATTAAGAGATTTGCACATAAATAGTAATCATACACCAATAAATAATTTTCAAATTATTTCAGTGTAGCTAATATGGGACACAGGGGATACCATCCTTGAAATTAGAATGGATTACAGTTTCCAAGCACTGTCAAAAATCCTGGATAAGCTATCTTAAAAATTATGCATGAAAAAGTAAGGAGAATGTAAAGCGCATCCCTACAATAGAAATAAAAAACTTTCAGTTTAAAATACTTTTTAAGTATCTCAGCAAGAAGATTTACAATCTGTTATTACAAGGATATTTTACAGAAAATATAATAAAAAATTTTAAATCATACATTTAATGTTACATAAAAAATCAAAAGGAATAAAATAATCAGTTACAGAAGGTGAGAAATTATTAAATTAAATGCTTCATGCTTAACATTGTGTAATAAAAGAAAAAATCATAGAAATTTTGAAGTACAATCCTTTAAACAATATTTAATGTGGAATATTTTAAAAATTACAACAACTTATTTAAATAAAACTTGTTTATTAAGTAAAAGAAAATATTATTCTTAAAAAGAAAATGTAACAGAAAAAAATTGAGCAGGTTTTTAAAATAAATCTCCTTTCCAAGCTTTTAGAACCAAACAATAACAAAGGATGAGAAATAAATTGAAGATCTTTATAAGAGTAACTGGCAAACCAATATAACTGAAATTTATTTTGATAAATATTCATAAATGAATGCATTGTAGTCATAAATATTACACTTCATGTTTATGAGAAAAAAAGAGCAATTTTAACATTTCTACTCTCAATAGAAAGAAAAAACTGCATGTTATGATATAAAGAAAGAATTTGTGCAGAAAACCATTACTCACAACAAAACAGGACTTGCAGACCATCAAGCAAATAAGAAATTAATGAAGTTAATTGATTATTCAAGCAACAGAAAGTCCTATGAATATAACAAAATGGTAAAAAATCAATTTCCAAATTCAGAAATACTTTCAATAAAATACTATATAATTGTTGACAAAGAACTTTATAATAAGTGTTGTTTTAATATATTATGTTGCTTCAATATGTACAAAAAACTATAATTAATATCTTAAATAATTTTCAAATTATTTCAGTGTAGCTAATATGAGGGAAAGGGGATACAATCCATGAAACTATAATGGATTACACTTTCCAAGTACAGTCAAAAATCCTCGATAAGCTATCTTAAAGCAATTATAAAAATTACACATGAAAAAGGTAAAGGTAATGTAAAGCGCATTCCTACTATCAAAATAAAATACTTCAAGTTTAAAATATACTTTTAGAATATCCTCAACAGGATTTCTAATCTGTTATTAATCCTTTGTTAACTTTTATATCACACATTTAATGTTACATAAAAAATCAAAATGGAAAAAATAATCTTTTATAGAAAATGAAAAAATAATTAAATCCTATACTTCATGCTTAAAATAGTGTATGAAGGAAAAATCTTTAAAATTTTGAAGTACAATCAATTAAACAATATTGAATGTTGAATATTTTAAAAATGAACACAACGTATTCAAATAAACCTTGTTTTTTAAATAAAAGAAATTATTATTCTTAAAAGAACACACAACACAAAAAACTTAAAAGATTTCTAAAACTACTCTCCTTTCCAAACTTTTAAAAAGAAACAATGAAAAAGGATGAAAAATAATTTCAAGATATTTTTCACAGTAACTGGCAGAGAAGTATAATTGAAATTTCACATTGATAAAAAAGCATTAAGTAACATATTGTACATTCATTAATGTTTAACATAAAACGGAACAATTTCATCATTTCTACTCTTACTAGAAAGAAAATCTGCAAGAACGCAAGAATTGGATTTGAATAATTGTAATTGTAATTTATTACTGCATTGATCAAATTTCAAAGTGTAACTTTTTATAAGTCATATATTTAATATTATTTAAAAAATGAAAGTGAATAAAAAAACATGTTAAAGTTAGGAGGTAAAATGATTTTATGGGAATTCTGAGATTTCAATTGATTTAATAAAAAAAATAGTATCTATATATCTTATAAATAAGATTACTAAATAATCCTTAAAAAAAATGGAATAATATGTTATTAATTTTTACAATTTTAATACATCTTTTCGCATCATCACACATATCAATTTTTAAAGAGAACATAAAGAACAAAAAAATTTAGTTCATATTAAAGCCTATTTTTTTTAGATTATGAGCAAACATGTCAAATAAATTCGAAACATTAGAAGAGAAAAGAGGGGAACAAGTTATTTCTGAAATTTTATTAGAATAAATGCTTATAATTCCATATATTTTATAGGCATGAATACTATACTTAAGTATTTTAACAATAAATTGTAGGGCACTCTTATCATTTTTATAGATAATATATGAAAAAAAAATGTCAGACACAAAAATTTTGTCAGAAAAATAATAAAAAATAAATTGTAACCTATCAAACAATTTAAGAAAATAATCTATAATAATAACAGAATCTGCAAGACACAGATTATTCCAAAAACAAAATAAAATTATTGTGATTAAGATTTAAAAAAAATAATGCTTTGAGTGCAAAATAAAATAAATTTTTACAAAGTACTTTATTATAATTGCAATCATTTATTTAACTAGAATTTTTGACACTTTTAAATAATGTGTCAAATATCCATCAAAGTGTCACTTTTGTTAAAATAAAAACAGTTTTATTTTAAGAATACATTATATAATGCAGATATAAATTATTTAAATCAATTTTGAAAAGAGGTCATATTCCCAAAAAGTGACACAAACACATAAAGGTTCTGGAATTCAAAATTGTTCACAAAAGCAATAAATGCAGACATGTAGGTGTTAAGTTTTCTTCTACTTTTAATAAATTTTAAAAATAATAAAAAATATTTCTTTTGTTATGCCATTAAAATGTTGAGGCAGTTCTGAAATATTAAAGGCAATGTATTTCTCTGTACTGTTGAAATTAACATAATTTTAACAAATAGAAACAAAATTTACGTTATATAAAAGAAAAATCTCTATTGAAATAACCTCAAAATAGAAAAAAAAAATACTGGCAGACACTAAGACACTTCTTCAACAGTATATTAACTAACTGTGGATAAATAATTGATATCTAACAATTTTGTAGACTAATTTTGCAGGGGGACTTTACAAAAATTAAGAAGTTGCAGATGGATATTGATTAAGCACCAATAAATAACTTTCAATTTAATTTCAGTGTAGCTAATGTGTGGGAAGGGGATACAATCTATCAAACTACAATCGATTAAAATTTCATTAAATGCAAGTACTGTCAAATGTCCTGGTTGAATTATTTTAAACTTAGTTTAAAATTTATACATGAAGAAAGAAAAATTAGCATTAAATGTATCCCTATCATTAAAATAAAAATTTTCCAATATAAAACTTTTTTTCGTATTCTCCTGAACATTAATTGTAAGGTGTTATTAAACTTATCTTTGACAGAAAATGCTATAAAAAATTTAAAATCATACATTTAATTATACTTGAAAATAAAACTGAATAAAATAATCTCTCTAAGAAAGTGAGAAAATTACTAAATCAGAAACTTAAAGGTTAAAATGGTGTCATAAAAAAAATTATAAATTTTTTAACAAAATTCAATTAAACAATATAAAATGTTGAAAATTTTAATAGTCTTAACAATTTATTATAATAAATAAATATTAAATAAAAAATTTTTTAAATATAAAAAATTATCAATCTTGAAAAGAACAAAACACAAAAAATAGAGTAGATTTTTAAAACTAAATTATTTATACCTAACAAATTCAAGTTAAATTTTACATTTCCAAAATTAAGAGATTTGCACATAAATAGTAATCATACACCAATAAATAATTTTCAAATTATTTCAGTGTAGCTAATATGGGAGACAGGGGATACCATCCTTGAAATTAGAATGGATTACAGTTTCCAAGCACTGTCAAAAATCCTGGATAAGCTATCTTAAAAATTATGCATGAAAAAGTAAGGAGAATGTAAAGCGCATCCCTACAATAGAAATAAAAAACTTTCAGTTTAAAATACTTTTTAAGTATCTCAGCAAGAAGATTTACAATCTGTTATTACAAGGATATTTTACAGAAAATATAATAAAAAATTTTAAATCATACATTTAATGTTACATAAAAAATCAAAAGGAATAAAATAATCAGTTACAGAAGGTGAGAAATTATTAAATTAAATGCTTCATGCTTAACATTGTGTAATAAAAGAAAAAATCATAGAAATTTTGAAGTACAATCCATTAAACAATATTTAATGTGGAATATTTTAAAAATTACAACAACTTATTTAAATAAAACTTGTTTATTAAGTAAAAGAAAATATTATTCTTAAAAAGAAAATGTAACAGAAAAAAATTGAGCAGGTTTTTAAAATAAATCTCCTTTCCAAGCTTTTAGAACCAAACAATAACAAAGGATGAGAAATAAATTGAAGATCTTTATAAGAGTAACTGGCAAACCAATATAACTGAAATTTATTTTGATAAATATTCATAAATGAATGCATTGTAGTCATAAATATTACACTTCATGTTTATGAGAAAAAAAGAGCAATTTTAACATTTCTACTCTCAATAGAAAGAAAAAACTGCATGTTATGATATAAAGAAAGAATTTGTGCAGAAAACCATTACTCACAACAAAACAGGACTTGCAGACCATCAAGCAAATAAGAAATTAATGAAGTTAATTGATTATTCAAGCAACAGAAAGTCCTATGAATATAACAAAATGGTAAAAAATCAATTTCCAAATTCAGAAATACTTTCAATAAAATACTATATAATTGTTGACAAAGAACTTTATAATAAGTGTTGTTTTAATATATTATGTTGCTTCAATATGTACAAAAAACTATAATTAATATCTTAAATAATTTTCAAATTATTTCAGTGTAGCTAATATGAGGGAAAGGGGATACAATCCATGAAACTATAATGGATTACACTTTCCAAGTACAGTCAAAAATCCTCGATAAGCTATCTTAAAGCAATTATAAAAATTACACATGAAAAAGGTAAAGGTAATGTAAAGCGCATTCCTACTATCAAAATAAAATACTTCAAGTTTAAAATATACTTTTAGAATATCCTCAACAGGATTTCTAATCTGTTATTAATCCTTTGTTAACTTTTATATCACACATTTAATGTTACATAAAAAATCAAAATGGAAAAAATAATCTTTTATAGAAAATGAAAAAATAATTAAATCCTATACTTCATGCTTAAAATAGTGTATGAAGGAAAAATCTTTAAAATTTTGAAGTACAATCAATTAAACAATATTGAATGTTGAATATTTTAAAAATGAACACAACGTATTCAAATAAACCTTGTTTTTTAAATAAAAGAAATTATTATTCTTAAAAGAACACACAACACAAAAAACTTAAAAGATTTCTAAAACTACTCTCCTTTCCAAACTTTTAAAAAGAAACAATGAAAAAGGATGAAAAATAATTTCAAGATATTTTTCACAGTAACTGGCAGAGAAGTATAATTGAAATTTCACATTGATAAAAAAGCATTAAGTAACATATTGTACATTCATTAATGTTTAACATAAAACGGAACAATTTCATCATTTCTACTCTTACTAGAAAGAAAATCTGCAAGAACGCAAGAATTGGATTTGAATAATTGTAATTGTAATTTATTACTGCATTGATCAAATTTCAAAGTGTAACTTTTTATAAGTCATATATTTAATATTATTTAAAAAATGAAAGTGAATAAAAAAACATGTTAAAGTTAGGAGGTAAAATGATTTTATGGGAATTCTGAGATTTCAATTGATTTAATAAAAAAAAATAGTATCTATATATCTTATAAATAAGATTACTAAATAATCCTTAAAAAAAATGGAATAATATGTTATTAATTTTTACAATTTTAATACATCTTTTCGCATCATCACACATATCAATTTTTAAAGAGAACATAAAGAACAAAAAAATTTAGTTCATATTAAAGCCTATTTTTTTTAGATTATGAGCAAACATGTCAAATAAATTCGAAACATTAGAAGAGAAAAGAGGGGAACAAGTTATTTCTGAAATTTTATTAGAATAAATGCTTATAATTCCATATATTTTATAGGCATGAATACTATACTTAAGTATTTTAACAATAAATTGTAGGGCACTCTTATCATTTTTATAGATAATATATGAAAAAAAATGTCAGACACAAAAATTTTGTCAGAAAAATAATAAAAAATAAATTGTAACCTATCAAACAATTTAAGAAAATAATCTATAATAATAACAGAATCTGCAAGACACAGATTATTCCAAAAACAAAATAAAATTATTGTGATTAAGATTTAAAAAAAATAATGCTTTGAGTGCAAAATAAAATAAATTTTTACAAAGTACTTTATTATAATTGCAATCATTTATTTAACTAGAATTTTTGACACTTTTAAATAATGTGTCAAATATCCATCAAAGTGTCACTTTTGTTAAAATAAAAACAGTTTTATTTTAAGAATACATTATATAATGCAGATATAAATTATTTAAATCAATTTTGAAAAGAGGTCATATTCCCAAAAAGTGACACAAACACATAAAGGTTCTGGAATTCAAAATTGTTCACAAAAGCAATAAATGCAGACATGTAGGTGTTAAGTTTTCTTCTACTTTTAATAAATTTTAAAAATAATAAAAAATATTTCTTTTGTTATGCCATTAAAATGTTGAGGCAGTTCTGAAATATTAAAGGCAATGTATTTCTCTGTACTGTTGAAATTAACATAATTTTAACAAATAGAAACAAAATTTACGTTATATAAAAGAAAAATCTCTATTGAAATAACCTCAAAATAGAAAAAAAAAATACTGGCAGACACTAAGACACTTCTTCAACAGTATATTAACTAACTGTGGATAAATAATTGATATCTAACAATTTTGTAGACTAATTTTGCAGGGGGACTTTACAAAAATTAAGAAGTTGCAGATGGATATTGATTAAGCACCAATAAATAACTTTCAATTTAATTTCAGTGTAGCTAATGTGTGGGAAGGGGATACAATCTATCAAACTACAATCGATTAAAATTTCATTAAATGCAAGTACTGTCAAATGTCCTGGTTGAATTATTTTAAACTTAGTTTAAAATTTATACATGAAGAAAGAAAAATTAGCATTAAATGTATCCCTATCATTAAAATAAAAATTTTCCAATATAAAACTTTTTTTCGTATTCTCCTGAACATTAATTGTAAGGTGTTATTAAACTTATCTTTGACAGAAAATGCTATAAAAAATTTAAAATCATACATTTAATTATACTTGAAAATAAAACTGAATAAAATAATCTCTCTAAGAAAGTGAGAAAATTACTAAATCAGAAACTTAAAGGTTAAAATGGTGTCATAAAAAAAATTATAAATTTTTTAACAAAATTCAATTAAACAATATAAAATGTTGAAAATTTTAATAGTCTTAACAATTTATTATAATAAATAAATATTAAATAAAAAATTTTTTAAATATAAAAAATTATCAATCTTGAAAAGAACAAAACACAAAAAATAGAGTAGATTTTTAAAACTAAATTATTTATACCTAACAAATTCAAGTTAAATTTTACATTTCCAAAATTAAGAGATTTGCACATAAATAGTAATCATACACCAATAAATAATTTTCAAATTATTTCAGTGTAGCTAATATGGGACACAGGGGATACCATCCTTGAAATTAGAATGGATTACAGTTTCCAAGCACTGTCAAAAATCCTGGATAAGCTATCTTAAAAATTATGCATGAAAAAGTAAGGAGAATGTAAAGCGCATCCCTACAATAGAAATAAAAAACTTTCAGTTTAAAATACTTTTTAAGTATCTCAGCAAGAAGATTTACAATCTGTTATTACAAGGATATTTTACAGAAAATATAATAAAAAATTTTAAATCATACATTTAATGTTACATAAAAAATCAAAAGGAATAAAATAATCAGTTACAGAAGGTGAGAAATTATTAAATTAAATGCTTCATGCTTAACATTGTGTAATAAAAGAAAAAATCATAGAAATTTTGAAGTACAATCCTTTAAACAATATTTAATGTGGAATATTTTAAAAATTACAACAACTTATTTAAATAAAACTTGTTTATTAAGTAAAAGAAAATATTATTCTTAAAAAGAAAATGTAACAGAAAAAAATTGAGCAGGTTTTTAAAACAATTCTCCTTTCCAAGCTTTTAGAACCAAACAATAACAAAGAATGAGAAATAAATTGAAGATCTTTATAAGAATAACTGGCAAACCAATATAACTGAAATTTAACTTGAAAAATATTCATAAATGAATGCATTGTACAGTCATAAATATTACACTTCATGTTTATGAGAAAAAAGAGCAATTTTAACATTTCTACTCTCAATAGAAAGAAAAAACTGCATGTTATGATATAAAGAAAGAATTTGTGCAGAAAACCATTACTCACAACAAAACAGGACTTGCAGACCATCAAGCAAATAAGAAATTAATGAAGTTAATTGATTATTCAAGCAACAGAAAGTCCTATGAATATAACAAAATGGTAAAAAATCAATTTCCAAATTCAGAAATACTTTCAATAAAATACTATATAATTGTTGACAAAGAACTTTATAATAAGTGTTGTTTTAATATATTATGTTGCTTCAATATGTACAAAAAACTATAATTAATATCTTAAATAATTTTCAAATTATTTCAGTGTAGCTAATATGAGGGAAAGGGGATACAATCCATGAAACTATAATGGATTACACTTTCCAAGTACAGTCAAAAATCCTCGATAAGCTATCTTAAAGCAATTATAAAAATTACACATGAAAAAGGTAAAGGTAATGTAAAGCGCATTCCTACTATCAAAATAAAATACTTCAAGTTTAAAATATACTTTTAGAATATCCTCAACAGGATTTCTAATCTGTTATTAATCCTTTGTTAACTTTTATATCACACATTTAATGTTACATAAAAAATCAAAATGGAAAAAATAATCTTTTATAGAAAATGAAAAAATAATTAAATCCTATACTTCATGCTTAAAATAGTGTATGAAGGAAAAATCTTTAAAATTTTGAAGTACAATCAATTAAACAATATTGAATGTTGAATATTTTAAAAATGAACACAACGTATTCAAATAAACCTTGTTTTTTAAATAAAAGAAATTATTATTCTTAAAAGAACACACAACACAAAAAACTTAAAAGATTTCTAAAACTACTCTCCTTTCCAAACTTTTAAAAAGAAACAATGAAAAAGGATGAAAAATAATTTCAAGATATTTTTCACAGTAACTGGCAGAGAAGTATAATTGAAATTTCACATTGATAAAAAAGCATTAAGTAACATATTGTACATTCATTAATGTTTAACATAAAACGGAACAATTTCATCATTTCTACTCTTACTAGAAAGAAAATCTGCAAGAACGCAAGAATTGGATTTGAATAATTGTAATTGTAATTTATTACTGCATTGATCAAATTTCAAAGTGTAACTTTTTATAAGTCATATATTTAATATTATTTAAAAAATGAAAGTGAATAAAAAAACATGTTAAAGTTAGGAGGTAAAATGATTTTATGGGAATTCTGAGATTTCAATTGATTTAATAAAAAAAATAGTATCTATATATCTTATAAATAAGATTACTAAATAATCCTTAAAAAAAATGGAATAATATGTTATTAATTTTTACAATTTTAATACATCTTTTCGCATCATCACACATATCAATTTTTAAAGAGAACATAAAGAACAAAAAAATTTAGTTCATATTAAAGCCTATTTTTTTTAGATTATGAGCAAACATGTCAAATAAATTCGAAACATTAGAAGAGAAAAGAGGGGAACAAGTTATTTCTGAAATTTTATTAGAATAAATGCTTATAATTCCATATATTTTATAGGCATGAATACTATACTTAAGTATTTTAACAATAAATTGTAGGGCACTCTTATCATTTTTATAGATAATATATGAAAAAAAATGTCAGACACAAAAATTTTGTCAGAAAAATAATAAAAAATAAATTGTAACCTATCAAACAATTTAAGAAAATAATCTATAATAATAACAGAATCTGCAAGACACAGATTATTCCAAAAACAAAATAAAATTATTGTGATTAAGATTTAAAAAAAATAATGCTTTGAGTGCAAAATAAAATAAATTTTTACAAAGTACTTTATTATAATTGCAATCATTTATTTAACTAGAATTTTTGACACTTTTAAATAATGTGTCAAATATCCATCAAAGTGTCACTTTTGTTAAAATAAAAACAGTTTTATTTTAAGAATACATTATATAATGCAGATATAAATTATTTAAATCAATTTTGAAAAGAGGTCATATTCCCAAAAAGTGACACAAACACATAAAGGTTCTGGAATTCAAAATTGTTCACAAAAGCAATAAATGCAGACATGTAGGTGTTAAGTTTTCTTCTACTTTTAATAAATTTTAAAAATAATAAAAAATATTTCTTTTGTTATGCCATTAAAATGTTGAGGCAGTTCTGAAATATTAAAGGCAATGTATTTCTCTGTACTGTTGAAATTAACATAATTTTAACAAATAGAAACAAAATTTACGTTATATAAAAGAAAAATCTCTATTGAAATAACCTCAAAATAGAAAAAAAAAAATACTGGCAGACACTAAGACACTTCTTCAACAGTATATTAACTAACTGTGGATAAATAATTGATATCTAACAATTTTGTAGACTAATTTTGCAGGGGGACTTTACAAAAATTAAGAAGTTGCAGATGGATATTGATTAAGCACCAATAAATAACTTTCAATTTAATTTCAGTGTAGCTAATGTGTGGGAAGGGGATACAATCTATCAAACTACAATCGATTAAAATTTCATTAAATGCAAGTACTGTCAAATGTCCTGGTTGAATTATTTTAAACTTAGTTTAAAATTTATACATGAAGAAAGAAAAATTAGCATTAAATGTATCCCTATCATTAAAATAAAAATTTTCCAATATAAAACTTTTTTTCGTATTCTCCTGAACATTAATTGTAAGGTGTTATTAAACTTATCTTTGACAGAAAATGCTATAAAAAATTTAAAATCATACATTTAATTATACTTGAAAATAAAACTGAATAAAATAATCTCTCTAAGAAAGTGAGAAAATTACTAAATCAGAAACTTAAAGGTTAAAATGGTGTCATAAAAAAAATTATAAATTTTTTAACAAAATTCAATTAAACAATATAAAATGTTGAAAATTTTAATAGTCTTAACAATTTATTATAATAAATAAATATTAAATAAAAAATTTTTTAAATATAAAAAATTATCAATCTTGAAAAGAACAAAACACAAAAAATAGAGTAGATTTTTAAAACTAAATTATTTATACCTAACAAATTCAAGTTAAATTTTACATTTCCAAAATTAAGAGATTTGCACATAAATAGTAATCATACACCAATAAATAATTTTCAAATTATTTCAGTGTAGCTAATATGGGAGACAGGGGATACCATCCTTGAAATTAGAATGGATTACAGTTTCCAAGCACTGTCAAAAATCCTGGATAAGCTATCTTAAAAATTATGCATGAAAAAGTAAGGAGAATGTAAAGCGCATCCCTACAATAGAAATAAAAAACTTTCAGTTTAAAATACTTTTTAAGTATCTCAGCAAGAAGATTTACAATCTGTTATTACAAGGATATTTTACAGAAAATATAATAAAAAATTTTAAATCATACATTTAATGTTACATAAAAAATCAAAATGAATAAAATAATCAGTTACAGAAGGTGAGAAATTATTAAATTAAATGCTTCATGCTTAACATTGTGTAATAAAAGAAAAAATCATAGAAATTTTGAAGTACAATCCATTAAACAATATTTAATGTGGAATATTTTAAAACTGATAACAACTTATTCAAATAAAACTTGTTTATTAAATAAAAGGAAATATTATTCTTAAAAAGAAAATGTAACAGAAAAAAATTGAGCAGATTTTTAAAACAAATCTCCTTTTCAAGCTTTTAGAACCAAACAATAACAAAGGATGAGAAATAAATTGAAGATCTTTATAAGAGTAACTGGCAAACCAATATAACTGAAATTTATTTTGATAAATATTCATAAATGAATGCATTGTAGTCATAAATATTACACTTCATGTTTATGAGAAAAAAAGAGCAATTTTAACATTTCTACTCTCAATAGAAAGAAAAAACTGCATGTTATGATATAAAGAAAGAATTTGTGCAGAAAACCATTACTCACAACAAAACAGGACTTGCAGACCATCAAGCAAATAAGAAATTAATGAAGTTAATTGATTATTCAAGCAACAGAAAGTCCTATGAATATAACAAAATGGTAAAAAATCAATTTCCAAATTCAGAAATACTTTCAATAAAATACTATATAATTGTTGACAAAGAACTTTATAATAAGTGTTGTTTTAATATATTATGTTGCTTCAATATGTACAAAAAACTATAATTAATATCTTAAATAATTTTCAAATTATTTCAGTGTAGCTAATATGAGGGAAAGGGGATACAATCCATGAAACTATAATGGATTACACTTTCCAAGTACAGTCAAAAATCCTCGATAAGCTATCTTAAAGCAATTATAAAAATTACACATGAAAAAGGTAAAGGTAATGTAAAGCGCATTCCTACTATCAAAATAAAATACTTCAAGTTTAAAATATACTTTTAGAATATCCTCAACAGGATTTCTAATCTGTTATTAATCCTTTGTTAACTTTTATATCACACATTTAATGTTACATAAAAAATCAAAATGGAAAAAATAATCTTTTATAGAAAATGAAAAAATAATTAAATCCTATACTTCATGCTTAAAATAGTGTATGAAGGAAAAATCTTTAAAATTTTGAAGTACAATCAATTAAACAATATTGAATGTTGAATATTTTAAAAATGAACACAACGTATTCAAATAAACCTTGTTTTTTAAATAAAAGAAATTATTATTCTTAAAAGAACACACAACACAAAAAACTTAAAAGATTTCTAAAACTACTCTCCTTTCACAAACTTTTAAAAAGAAACAATGAAAAAGGATGAAAAATAATTTCAAGATATTTTTCACAGTAACTGGCAGAGAAGTATAATTGAAATTTCACATTGATAAAAAAGCATTAAGTAACATATTGTACATTCATTAATGTTTAACATAAAACGGAACAATTTCATCATTTCTACTCTTACTAGAAAGAAAATCTGCAAGAACGCAAGAATTGGATTTGAATAATTGTAATTGTAATTTATTACTGCATTGATCAAATTTCAAAGTGTAACTTTTTATAAGTCATATATTTAATATTATTTAAAAAATGAAAGTGAATAAAAAAACATGTTAAAGTTAGGAGGTAAAATGATTTTATGGGAATTCTGAGATTTCAATTGATTTAATAAAAAAAATAGTATCTATATATCTTATAAATAAGATTACTAAATAATCCTTAAAAAAAATGGAATAATATGTTATTAATTTTTACAATTTTAATACATCTTTTCGCATCATCACACATATCAATTTTTAAAGAGAACATAAAGAACAAAAAAATTTAGTTCATATTAAAGCCTACTTTTTTTAGATTATGAGCAAACATGTCAAATAAATTCGAAACATTAGAAGAGAAAAGAGGGGAACAAGTTATTTCTGAAATTTTATTAGAATAAATGCTTATAATTCCATATATTTTATAGGCATGAATACTATACTTAAGTATTTTAACAATAAATTGTAGGGCACTCTTATCATTTTTATAGATAATATATGAAAAAAAAATGTCAGACACAAAAATTTTGTCAGAAAAATAATAAAAAATAAATTGTAACCTATCAAACAATTTAAGAAAATAATCTATAATAATAACAGAATCTGCAAGACACAGATTATTCCAAAAACAAAATAAAATTATTGTGATTAAGATTTAAAAAAAATAATGCTTTGAGTGCAAAATAAAATAAATTTTTACAAAGTACTTTATTATAATTGCAATCATTTATTTAACTAGAATTTTTGACACTTTTAAATAATGTGTCAAATATCCATCAAAGTGTCACTTTTGTTAAAATAAAAACAGTTTTATTTTAAGAATACATTATATAATGCAGATATAAATTATTTAAATCAATTTTGAAAAGAGGTCATATTCCCAAAAAGTGACACAAACACATAAAGGTTCTGGAATTCAAAATTGTTCACAAAAGCAATAAATGCAGACATGTAGGTGTTAAGTTTTCTTCTACTTTTAATAAATTTTAAAAATAATAAAAAATATTTCTTTTGTTATGCCATTAAAATGTTGAGGCAGTTCTGAAATATTAAAGGCAATGTATTTCTCTGTACTGTTGAAATTAACATAATTTTAACAAATAGAAACAAAATTTACGTTATATAAAAGAAAAATCTCTATTGAAATAACCTCAAAATAGAAAAAAAAAAATACTGGCAGACACTAAGACACTTCTTCAACAGTATATTAACTAACTGTGGATAAATAATTGATATCTAACAATTTTGTAGACTAATTTTGCAGGGGGACTTTACAAAAATTAAGAAGTTGCAGATGGATATTGATTAAGCACCAATAAATAACTTTCAATTTAATTTCAGTGTAGCTAATGTGTGGGAAGGGGATACAATCTATCAAACTACAATCGATTAAAATTTCATTAAATGCAAGTACTGTCAAATGTCCTGGTTGAATTATTTTAAACTTAGTTTAAAATTTATACATGAAGAAAGAAAAATTAGCATTAAATGTATCCCTATCATTAAAATAAAAATTTTCCAATATAAAACTTTTTTTCGTATTCTCCTGAACATTAATTGTAAGGTGTTATTAAACTTATCTTTGACAGAAAATGCTATAAAAAATTTAAAATCATACATTTAATTATACTTGAAAATAAAACTGAATAAAATAATCTCTCTAAGAAAGTGAGAAAATTACTAAATCAGAAACTTAAAGGTTAAAATGGTGTCATAAAAAAAATTATAAATTTTTTAACAAAATTCAATTAAACAATATAAAATGTTGAAAATTTTAATAGTCTTAACAATTTATTATAATAAATAAATATTAAATAAAAATTTTTTTAAATATAAAAAATTATCAATCTTGAAAAGAACAAAACACAAAAAATAGAGTAGATTTTTAAAACTAAATTATTTATACCTAACAAATTCAAGTTAAATTTTACATTTCCAATAAAACAAAATTTCTTAATTAAAATACTCTACAGAAAAATAAAATTATCAAGTAAAAGTTGCTTATTTTGCAAAAGTTAAACAGACTTTTTAGAGAAGGTTCTTCATTATATAAATGTGTTCAAAAAATTATATGTACAAAATTTATCAGAGGAATACTCTTGAACTTATAGGAAGTATTTATAAATAATATTTGCCTTAAATCGTCAGAATCTTGTTACTGTGCAGCAAAATTAAAGTTGAACACTGTAAAATATTCCTGAGACATTGCCTTCTTTATTTATTGGAAAAAAATTACATTAAAAGTAAAAATGTTACATAAAAGAGAATTACAATTTAAAAATGTATTTTAACAAACAAACAAATTCTGAATTATTTAAAGTTACTTAATGAAAGAAGGACATAAATACTTTTAAAGAATGTGCATCATACCCAAAAATATAATTTTAAATTACAATAGGGAAAAACTGTGATATATCAAACATGTAGCAAGAGAAAACATAAGTAAATAATTTATCAATTCATTATATTAAATCAATCATTTTAAAAAAAAATTTAAAGACAAACATTTTATAAATTGATAAACATGTGTTTCTTTCACTAAAGTTACAAATAAAAAAAAATTTTTTTTATTATATTGTTTTCAATCAATGGAAACTGGATGAATGCTTTTAAAATTAAATTGTTTATAATAAATGATGATAAATAAAATATATTAATGCAAGGATCGCAATTTATTTTATTGGAAACTAGAGAGGGAAACATACAAATAAGAATATAATATATCAATTTCTTTCAGACACAAATTTACTTTAAAAAACATAAATCATATTAAAATAGAATTATTAAAATAATAACCTGATAACCATATACAATACACATACAATTGAAAGAAATTGAGGAATTTAAAAATGGAACAAAATTAGACAAATATAAAGTGATTTCCAATGTAAACAAAAACATTTACACATTATGAGTTAGAAATTTTACACTCAACATGCTCATAGAGCCTTATTTCAAGTTTATAATTAAGAGTTTAGCATTAAATTCCATAACAAAACATAGAAAAAGACTTTTGTGTAAAATAACAATACTTACAGCAAAAGAGGACGTTCAAACAATGAAGAAGGTTCTCAGTTATATTCCTACATGCAACAGGATCTCCAAACCAGACCATCCTATAAATACAATTTTAGTGAATCAATCTCATAATCAAAAGTACAGTAGATGCTCATTTTCCCAATCCCATAATTTACCAACACTCGCGATTTTACATACTGGTAGCTCCTCCTGAACATCTAACTATAGTTGTGTAATGATAAATTTGTTACCCATTTGATGACAAACATTTATAAAAATGTATTTATGACTTGATTTTAAGCATTGTTCTACAAATCCCACAAGTTCATAAAACGAGTGTTTACTGTTTTCTGAATACTACGTTACAGCACTTTTTACAAAGTATACTATAATAATTCTATTAAATTAAAGGAATTTATAAACATTTAACCAGAAGTTGTATCAACTGATATGTATTTATTTTTAAAATTCTCTTTATACAATGATAAATCTGTTATATGAATTGCATAAATATATATTTTTCTTTATTAAATTACTTTCAATTACGGTACTACCAAATATATCAATTTTAATTTATTAGTCACATGAAATAAAGCAAAATTTATGTCAAAGATGTAATTTTATGAAAAATATGTATGCATTCTGTAAAATTAAATTTTGCTTAAGGTGGAAATACTTTTATTATTATTTTTTTAAATGTCAAGATACTGGTAACACTATACTAATTTTTATTTTTTTCCATCAAATAAAATTCAAATTTAATGACATTAGTAATTATAATAGCATTGTTATAAATACATTTAACAAGTTTAGACAATTCAAATGCCATGGTTATAAGTTAAATATATATAAAATGTTAAACTCTTCCAAAATATACTATATTACAAAATATGTTATTTTAACATTATAATCTGGCTACATTACAGCCAAATTGAGAAATATTTTATAGTTTTATTAAGCTGAGTGATTAAGCTTAGTAATGTTTTATATAAAAATGTGACGATAAAAATTAACAAATATAGATTATGACATAGGTTATTTCCTGAAGGTACGTATCATTTGAGCACTTTCTTATTACGTTCTAAGAGGTAAATTTATTTGTTAGCTTGTCTTAACCTACCGAATTAAAGCTTATTTAAGAATGGTCATACATATTAGGAAGCTTTTACGGATATTTATAAGAAACACACTATTCGCCGACAATGAATAATTACACAAATCATTGTTTACATTTCATTTAATGTATGGCATTCGAATTTATTCTCACTTTTTTATTCAGTCACAAAACTAGTGTATTACTTGCAGTTACATTCATTACATAAGTAATCAACGTTACTGTATTTAAATTTCTGAAATTATAAGCACTTCATACATTAGGTACCATTACATAAGCTTGTGTTTACATTTGATTTATCGTGTCCAATCAAATTTACCTTTCACACACATTTATTCATTTTGATAACTAATATTTACAATTTTATTTGCATTTCGAATATTTGACACCATGATATAACAGAAAATTTTGCGGAAATGATCGCAATTTTTCAACAACTTTTTCTTTGTGTCATTCTAAACCTAACTTAATAAAGGCAATCAAAATATCAGATATTTGTCAAAAGTTACAGTTACATATATATGTAATTGTGTAATAAAATTTGTAATACTTAAAAATTTTAAATATAATATAAGAATATAAGAAATTGAAAATAACTAAATGAAAAGTTCAGAATTTGTTAAAGTATTATTTATTAGTGGTAAAATTTTACTGCTTGATGTAAAAATATACATGAATTGATAACATATTGGATTTAACTGGAACCGTATTAAATATTGTGTATATTCTGTAAAAATACAAAAGAAAAATTTATTTGATTAATTTACGCTTTTCGCTTGCGTTCTGAGACTCTCATCGACTGCAATTATATTGTGTAGTGATGTAATATATACGTAAAAATCAACAGAAATTATATCAATTTTTGATTTTAAGCTGCAATTTTCCATTAATTAAGATTTATATTCAAGTATTTATGCAGTTTCGATTTCCTTTGGCGCTCCTTATTGACGATTAGTTTGAAAACTTGATAGCCTGGAACTCTATCTAGAATTTTCTGATAATATCTGAAAATCAGAAAACTTTCTTACTACAAATTATAGCTAGAATACCAGTTTGCGTTAATCATTTAAAATTTTTTTATTATAAATGTACTGGCAGTATCAAATCAGTTAAATGTACTTTGGATTCATGAAAACAAGTGTTTTCCTCAATTTATAACTAGATGAAAATTATAATTCTGTTAATAAATCTGCCTGTACTAATAGAAATTTTTATAAGCTTTTCATGCTATTTTTTTAAAAAAATTAAGTAACACACCAAATTCTATCACAATGAGTATATATTAGTGCAATTAGTAAAACAAGTTTGAAGAAGATTTGTCATGATTTTCAAAAAATAAAGTAAAAGTAAATATATCATTATAGTTAAAAATAATTTTTCAGGGACAGAAAGAAATAAAATGCGAAATAAACTTCAGCTAAGTAAGGTAAAATATAGCAGATTAAAGTTTTGAATAGTAGTGAAAATTATGCTTTCAATGGAAGATTCCTAAATTTTAAATATTGCAAGATTTGCCAGGAGTTTCAATTTAAAAATTCAATTGTACTTTATTTCAGCACTGTTCAAACATGAAGACAATGTATATACATACAGAATTTTATCGTGTTACTTTCTGAAAATGAAACAAATCAAAACCCTGATTGAATAAATAAATTTACTGTTTACTATTATACGACAAAGTTCAACATGAATCAAAGAAAACAAAAGAGTCATTTTAACATAATAAATATTATTAAAGCTACTTTATTGATTTAATCAAAGCACACATTTTCAAAGTAATAACATTCTTATCAATATAAATAGTATAAAAGATTTAAGGGATTGAAACTGTGATACAAAAATATGATTTTTTAATATTCTGTTATACTAATCGTGACTTCAAATCAAGCAATCAATAAGGAGTGTTATAATAATTTGAAAACAATTTCTTAATTTTACAGAATTTATCAAACATAAAGAAAGTATCTTAGAATCATTTTCCATTTCACAATAAAATTCTGTTTAAATATTATTAAAATAATTCTTTACCTTGAGTGAAACTTGAATAATGTAGCTATTCTTTGAAATTAATTTCATATCTATAATCATTGCCCAACTTTTTTATTTTTGATGTATTCGTGATATTTCTTGGCTTCTACATTATTTTTTTATATTTATCAATTGTACTATTTAAAGATATAAAAATGTTACTCAAACTTTAAAAAAAAATACCATTAATAAAATTTCTTATTCATTTAAATAAGACTTTTAAATCAAAATTTAAAAAAAAAATTATATTTCTTGGAAATTGAATACATAAAAATGAAATAAATGTCTTTTTAGTAAGAAAAAATGCCTTGTAAAATCAAAAGCTTAAAATCACAGTTAAAGCATGTCAGAATAAAATTTCTATCAGCATTTTAAGACACTCCTTGTGCTTCCAAGTAAAATATTTTAACACTACTCAACAAGCTTTTATAATCATACTATTTATTTTCTGAAGACAAATTCACTAAATTATAAGACTTTATAAAATAAAGATATCACTATTTGTATAAAAAATATTGTTAGGTCAGCAAATGAAAATTTTGAAAACAACTCATTTCTAATAAATAAAAATATCTAGAAGTATCAATAACTTGCAATTTGTAAACACTATTTCAATTTCAAATCAAACTTCTTTATAAAATATGAGGGATTGCTACACTTAGAAATAAGTCACATCACCAAAAAAAGAGAAAACATAAAATCTATACTCCTTTGGAAGCATTTATAACCAAACAATGATAAAGGATGCGGAATAAATTAACTATGTTACAACAGTAATTGCCAGACAAGTATAACAGATACTTCATTCATACAAATTTGAATAACTGAATTTATTGTATAGATAAAATTATTATACTTAATATTTATAATATACGGGAGCAATTTTTTTCATTACGATTCTAAAAATAAAAAAAAATCTACATGTTCAATAAATAAAAAAAGATTTTTTACAGAGAACATTACTCACATTGAAACAAGAATTTCAGACCATATACCAATTTAAGAAATAAATTACAGAATAACTATTAATTCAAAGCAACAAATTATTCCATGAATAAACAAAACATATAGTGAATAAGTTTCAAAACTCAGAAATAATTGCCTCAAATTGCATTATTATACTAAAAGTGTTTTTTAATTACATGAAACTAATTCATTTAATTTTTTGATTTTTTGGAGTTTTCTAAATTACTTTTAAAAGTCTTAAATATCTTTGAAATTGTCAACTCATGTAATGCTGATATAAAATAATGATATCAATTTTGAAATGTTTCTATATTTGAACAAAGTTGCACAAATACTTCTACATAAAGGTTATTTAAAATAATAGAGCACACAAAAGCATATAGTGTAGACAAGTTTTAGTAACTGTTCTTCAACTTTTTATAAATAATATAAAATAGTTCTTTTATGATATCGCTAAAATCTAGCGGCAGTTCAGAAATATTAACAGCATTGTATTTCCCTACACTAGAGAAATTAACATAATTTTAACAAATATAAACAAAATTTACATAAAAGAATCTCTATTTAAATTACAGTTTCAAGACAGAAACAAATACTGGCAGAAACTAAGTGCATTCCTCAACACTATATTACCATGCTGTTGATAAAACAGCAATATCTAACAATTTTGTCGACTAAATTTGCAGGTGGACTTTCAAAAGTAAGGAAACTACAGATGCATGTTGATCAAACACCAATGAATTAGGAAAGAGTAAACCACTAAATCATAAACGTGAAGCTTAAAACAATGTAATGGAATAAAAATTGTAAATTTTTTTATGGAAATTTCATTTAATGATGAAAAACATTGAATATTTTAAAAATCATAGCAATTTATTCAAATAATTAACTAATTGTGGATAAATAATTTATAACTAACAATTTTTTTAGACTAATTTTACAGGTGCAATTTACAAAAATTAAAAAATAAATATAAATATTGATCTAACACCAACAAATAATTTTGAATTTAATTTCAGTGCAGCTAAAAAATTGGAAGGGTATACAATCAATAATGTGAAGCATATTCCAGTGAATAGAAGCAATCAAAAATATGGATGAATTGCTTAACTTTAGTTTAAAAATCAGACATGAAAAAGAAGAGAAAGTAACATAAAATACACAACTGTTATAAAAATAAAATTTTTCCAATTTAAAACATTTATTAAGAGTGCCTTCAACACAAATTACAATCTGTTATCAAAGACCTTAAATCGAAAATATAAAAAAAAATTTAAATCACATATTTATAATGTTACATGAAAATGAAAGTATATAAAAAAATCTGTAACAGAAAGAGAGCAATTCACTAAATCGGAAACTTGAGGTTTAAAATGTTACATTGGATTAAAAATTAAAAACTTTTTAAATAAATTTCTTTAAACAAATTCAATATTTTATAATTTTAAAAATCATAACAGCTTATTCAAATAAAACCTGCTAATTAAATTAGAGAAATTACAATTCTCAAAAAGAACACATAACACAATAAATAGTGTTTATTTTTTAAACTATTTTCCTTTCAAAACATTTACAATCAAACAATGACATAGGATGAGAAATAAATAAAAGATATTATTGCAATAACTTACAGAGAAGAATAATTGATATTTCAATCTGATAAAAATGCATAAATTAACACATTGCACAGACATAAATATTATATTTACTGTTTATGATAATAAGAAGCAATTTTATCAATTTTACTCTTAATAGAAAGAAAAAACAGCATGTACAATATATAAAGGGAGAACTTGTGCAGATAAGCATTTCTCACAACAAAACCGGAATTTCAGACCATCAACCAATTTAAGAAACAAATCAAATTTACTTAATTGATAGCTCAAGCAACAAAAGATCCTATAAATATAAAAAAATTATTTATGTCTAACAAATTCAAGTCTAATTTTACAGGTGGACTTTTCCAAAACTAAGAGATTCACACATGGATAATACACAAACATCAATGAATAACTTTCAAATTATTTCAATGTAGCTAGTATAAGGGAAAGGGGATACAATCCATTAAACTGTAATGGATTACAATTTCCAAGCACTGTCAAAACTCCTGGATAAGCTATCTTAAAGCTATTTTAAAAATAATACATGAAAAAAGTAAAGATAATGTAAAGCGCATCACTACTATCGAAATAAAAAAATTTTCAGTTTAAAATACTTTTTAAGAATATCCGCAACAAGATTTATAATCTATTATTACAAGGATATTTTTCAGAAAATATAATAAAAAATTTTAAATCCTACATTTAATGTTACATAAAAAATCAAAATGAATAAAATAAACAGTTACAGAAAGTGTGAAATCATTAAATTAAATGCTTCATGCTTAACATTGCGTAATAAAAGAAAAAGTCATTGAAATTTTGAAGTACAATCCTTTAAACAATATTTAATGTGGAATATTTTTAAAATGACGACAACTTATTCAAATAAAACTTGTTTATTAAATAAAAGAAAATATTATTCTTAAAAAGAACACATAACAGAAAAAAATTGAGAAGGTTTTTAAAACAACTCTCCTTTCCAAGCTATTAGAACCAAACAATAACAAAGGATGAGAAATAAATTGAATATATTTAATGAAACTATGAAAAACTGAAAGTTGTTATTTGACCAAAAATATTATTGTTTCAATGTAACAAATAGTGATTCTTTTCTTCATTTCTATTTTCCATTTTCAGTTCTTTTAAGTTCTAAAATATTTATTTTTTGCGATCATTCTTTATATGATAGATTTGTTTCTTATGTATTCGAAATTGCTTTATTTTTAAAAAAAAATGATTTCACTTTAATTTTAATGTATTAAATTTCTTAAAAACAAATTATTTGAAAAAAGTAAGGTAGTAACATCATTTTTTTTCAGTCTTTGTAATAAACGGAAAATTGATGATTTAAAAATAAATAATGTCAAGCAAATTGCTTTCACTTTTGTTTTGACTTCTAATTGACAAATTTTTAACTAACCAATGATAGAAAATGATACTGTTTCATGTACTACTTCTCAACTGAATATGTGTAAATGTTGTACAAATTTAACCAATATGTAAATGAAAGTATGTGGTGAGGCGACATGTAAGTTGTGAACTAAAGAAAGCTCTTTCAGCGAGTTCTCATTTAAATCATATCTTGTAGGAATTAATGTGACAAAAATCCTATGAAATAAGTAAGCATCAAAGCATTATTACAATTTGCGTGTAATTTTGAGTTGCATTGAAACAGCAAATGTTATTCCATTCCAATTATAGATATCTTTATTTGAAGAGGAAAATTATCATCAATATATTTTCTAGCATTATTAGCAGTTTCTTAATAGTAACTTATAACTATTTAAATTGACAAACACAATATTTAAATTATTAACAATTTACTAAAAAGTCACATTTGTAGCTACTTAATTTGCAAAATCTATTTGAGAAACAAAAATAATGAATTTATAGAAAAATTTTATCTACAAATATAATCATGAATAATACTTTTTCTTTTATTATAGTTGAAATATTAAACAAATTTCTTTTATATTTTAAGATTAATTAACGCTTTTTAAAGTACAATATATAATGCAGACTTTAAATAAAACAATTTTTATTTCTTTTGCAAGGATCTGATACATTAATTTATACAATTACAATATATCTACAGTTGAATTATTCATTGAGTTTTTCAAAACAATTTTTTACAACATTAAAAATGATTTCAAAACAGTAAGGTAGTATCAAAATCTTTTTAAACTATTGTTCATCATTTCTAAATAAGGTAGAAAATGTGGGTGAGTTAAAAAATTATTGATAATTTTTGTCACTGAAAATATTTGCATTTTTTCAGACTTTAGAAACAGAAATAATTTTATGATATGAAAAGAATTTATGAAAGCCAGGCAAATGAATTCTGAAAAAAAAAATGTTTTTGCTTTTTTAACATTTTACATTCATGTAATCTTGTTATAAATTCAAATTATTTTTAAATTCAATGCATCTTGCTTTTCATAAGAAGGCTGAAATGTGTTATTCTTTTAAAAAGAAAATTTGGTTAAAATACTAGCTCTGAAAATATTAATGGCAGTTTTATATAAAAAATAGGTGTATTATTTTTTTAAGATTTAGTTCAGCTTGAATTTTTACACACAAGATTAAAATTTGTACATAATACAAAAATTTTAGGACAATTGACAAATCTGTAATTATGTGAATTATATATTTCCAATTCAAAAACTTGAAGTAACAATAAACAATTTGTTCAGAAAGGATTTTAAAAATTTTACAGATGCATTTAGAAATCTGCACAATAAAAAGATCCCATCTAAATTTGTTTAGACCTGTTACCTTGTGAAATAAAATTAGGTATTATTTCTATGGAAAAAATATATAATATTTACAAATATAAAAATATTGTTTAATAAATCCTGATCGACATGACAACTGAAGTGGATATAACTAAAATGGTTATTATAAATAATGTATAAAATTAATGCTACATATTTTACTGTAACACTAATACTATATTTAAAACAAGCAAATGACACTAAATATTTTAAATAAAAGTTTAAAAATATTGGTTTTTCAATGTTTATATTATTACTTTCACGATGCAACACCAACTTGATGACCAATGATATAAATGTGTCGAAACATTAGCCCTTGTAATTCTGAAAGGTATAAATCCTAGTAGCGAGGTATTATAAACAATATCATACCTCCTTTCTGATCCTTGATTATTTTAAAATAGCAAGTTTCAAGAATTTTAAATGCATTGTAAATCAATGCATGTTGATCGTAGATATGCTGTCAGGAGGAAGACTTGTGAACTTCAGCTCTCTTTAAAAAATTTCAAATACATAGATGAAAAGTTTGTTTTTTTCTGTGATAAATATAGAATTTTTAAAAACTCTTATATGAAGAAACATTTAACATATCACACATCGACATTATTATTTACAATCTCATATAAGTGTGTCATTACCAACCAACAACATATTCTGTAATAGTTGATAATAATTATAGTGAAAATACATAAGACATGTTTTTGAATTGAGAAACAATCTCAATTCACTAAGCCCCTGATTATGTTATGTGTGTATAGATATTTAAAATTATGAAATGATGTAATCTGCATATATATATATATATATATATATATATATATATATATATATATATATATATATATATATATATATATATATATAAACATCTCTATATGACATAATCTTTTAACTAAGCAGAACTTTTAGAAGCACTTTTCAGCTCACACAAATTAATCAAAATGAAATTGGTTGAAATTACGGTGGCAATCAAAAATTTTGTCTATTATCTAGTTCATTTTAAACTATAATGTAACAAACACAAAAGCTCTATATCATGGAATAATTTAAATACGATTATAAATACTATCCAATCAAGTTAAAATTTAACTTTTTCGAAATTATTGAAAAAATCATCAAATACCACCCAAAAGATGGGAAACAGATATCTCACGATGTTGAAAAAGAGGAAATGGCAAATGCTCATAGGAGACAGGTTCTGCTAGTTAGGACAAACAGGATTTAATGGTTATAACACTGGTAAAGAAGTTTATTATCGATGCAAACTGGACCAATTCACATTCATTTATTATAAGAAACACTCATCAAAATTTTAAGAGTAACTTCAAATGCCACTATTTAACTCCGAACTTTCAGTAAAGCAAAATGATGATATAAATCTCTACAAATCTAAAACTATTGGAACTAACATGCATATTCAAATTAAGGTCCATAGTAATGAATAAAATTTAATATTCTTGCCATGTAATCCAACAAAATTACTGATTTGTCAAATTGTTAATAAACAACTAAATTAACTAGTAAGGAAATCCAACATGCTTGATTAAATCTAGTTTTTCTATTTAATTTATTGCCAATATTTTGAATGATAAATAGCTTCCTTTTGACAAGGAATGATATCAAGAGCATTTTCCTGCTTCTTTATTACTAGCAAATAATTAGCAATTTTAAACACAGACATTTTTTTTATGTGACAGTATTAAAGTTCAGATATTTTCCAAATCTTAAACATCAAATTTATAAACTTAAATAAATATAACAGTAAAAAATTTGGAAAACGTTCCACTAGAATTAATAAAAATGAGTATTTATTATAATCTATGAACAATCAGTTTTGTTACAAAGGTTTTTGTATTAGTATTCTATAAAAAGTACACAACACTATGTAATAAATCCTACAGAAATTATATAAGCATTTATGAAGTATAACTATGTATAAAAAATTTGCAAAAGAAAAAAAGTCTTGCCTGTTAAGAATGCCAAATAAAATTATCAGTATACTTCACATCATTACTTTTGATGGCAAGAGAAAATGATTGTCTTTTTGTATACAATACGTTCAAAATCTGAATCGATAAACAGATATGTAAACATCTGATTTAACCACAGATAATCAAAGCACAATAGTTAAAAATTACTTTCTGAATGTTTCAAACTATAAATGTACATCAAGGCTATTACTTTTGTTTAAATTGATCAAAAGTAACTCCAGATATCTAATGAAAAACAAAATGAATATCTATATACACTAACGATTGACGTTATAAAAAATTTTCGTATGCAATTTTAGAATCAGTTATCAATCTAATCTACTGCGTTTAAGGGAAGTTTCTTGTTAAGAGATCTCGGCTTGTTTTCCGCCATTTTTTTTTGGCGACAAAACCGGCTCTTGAGAGCTCGGTTTTGTTGCAGGGGGAGGGGGAGGGGGAGGAGAAAGGATGTCGCAACCCTTCGAAAATGGTTGCTTTGAAAAGGGGGCGTGGCTCTATGAAGGAGCAGGGAAATACATAAGGGAAGAAATACAAAACAAAAGAAATACAAAATTCAACGATAAAATAAAAATTACAAAAAATTTTATTGATAACTATAAATGTTTAATAACAATTAACTGCTAATTTCAATTAATAAATTCAATTACCTTTTCTTAATATTTCAAAGTCTTATATTTTTTAATTGTCTATTTAGTTAAAAATCATTTATCGATTTCTAAAAACAAAAACTTACTTATTTTCTTAAATTGTTCTTCATTCAAATAAATTTATAAATATTTATTTAAATTTACTTTAAATCTCTTATTTGATTGCTTAAATATTTTATTTTTTTAAATTATTTTTTAATTCAAATTTATTTATCGATTTCAAATATAATAAAATAAATTAAAAATGAATTTTTTTCTATTAATACAATATTTATATACGTAATTATTTCTTTAATTTTAATTTAAACCTTATTTGATTGATTAAATATTTCATTTATTTTTTTAATTATTTTTCGAATAAAATAAAATTATTAAATAATATTAATTTAATGAATTTTTTTCTATTTTCTATTCTAATCTTATTTGATTGATTAAATATTTCATTTATTTTTTTTAATTATTTTTCTAATAAAATTATTGAATAGTATTAATTTAATGAATTTTTTTCTATTAATATAATATTTATACATATAATTATTTCTTTAATTTTAATTTGAATCTTATTTAATTAATTAAATATTTCAATTTTTAAATTATTTTTCTAATATTATAAGTATTAAATTAATGATTTTTTCTATTAATATAATATTTATATGCATAATTATTTCTTTAATTTTAATTTAATTCTTATTTGATTGATTAAATATTTCATTTATTTTTTTAATTATTTTTTTAATAAAATTATTGAATAGTACTAATTTAATGAATTTTTTTCTATTTATATATACAATTATTTCTTTAATTTTTATTTCAATCTTATTTAATTGATTAAATATTTCATTTTTTTATATTATTTTTCTAATATTATAAGCATTAAATTAATGATTTTTTTCCTATTAATATAATATTTATCTGCATAGTTATTTCTTTAATTTTAATTTAATTCTAATTTGATTGATTAAATTTTTAATTTATTTTTTTTAATTATTTTTCTAATAAAATAAAATTATTAAATAATATTAATTTAATGAATTTTTTCTATTATTTTCTATTCTAATCTTATTTGATTGATTAAATTTTTCATTTATTTTTTTAATTATTTTTCTAATAAAATAAAATTATTGAATAGTATTAATTTAATGATTTTTTTCTATTAATATAATAATTATATACATAATATTTTTTCTTTATTTTTTAAAATCTTACTTTTGTACCTAATAATAGCCAGGACATACATGATTTAACTTCAATTAACAAATCATCTTATATTAATTTTAAAATTTTATATTTTTAATAATTTATTTCTGGTTTTAACTTTTTGAATTATTTGTATAAAGTTCTTAAAACTACATTTGTATCAGAAATTTAAACAAAGATATCTAAATAGCATATTTTTTCTTAATTATTAGGTATTAAAAATAATTACCCAAATTAAATAATGGATTTAAATTTTTATGCCGAATAATTGTAAAATAAAATGCAGGTAGAGTAAAATACTTTTCACGAACAATTATTAAGATGAATTTAACCTCTCTTAACAAAGACTACTTTAAAATAATGTTTACTGACAGTTCAAAATGTATTTCATGTTTACTGCCTAAAAAGATTGGAATATTGAAGAATTCGATTTGAAAATATATCAAAAATTAAAATATTTTAAATAATAAAGTAAATCACTCACCTTCGTAGAGAATACAGCCACTTTTTCGCGCCAATGCTTCCCGCCTGTTTACCAACGCGGTCAGTTAAACTTTTATCAGTTATCTTCACAGTTAAGTAGGTTGGTAACTTATATTTTATACAACCACTTAATTAAATATGAAATATATGTTTTTTTCATCAGTAAATAGAGAAAATGTGTTTATATATCGGATCTAAAATTTGCTTTCATAAAAATTGCTTAAAATTTATTAGGTTATTATTATTATAAATCGAGAGTTATACCAAATTTATAGCATAACTGTAACCGTACCTGACGTTAAATAAAGAGGTAGATGTAATAATGTAAGCAAATGTGGGAAACACAAACAAATTTACACATATGATAGACGTTAAGCTCTTCTTTTTTATGTTTTCTTAATTGGGTGAAATAACATAATGGAATAAATAATTCTTACAGGAACAATCGCACACTATCAAATTGCATACATTTTTTATGCATCATAATGTACAAACTTAACTGTGAAAATAATGAATTTATAGATATTTTCAAAGTAATTTCTGGCATTAATTAAATAAGTAAATTAATTAAAACGAATTATGACATTATAAATATATAATAAAATAAATAAACCTATTATAAAAATCTACATTTAAAACAATATCTAACAATGGTCAACTGAATTTATTTTTGGAATTTAAATATGATTTCTGTTGAGAAATCACTTACAAAATAATGAGCTACAAAAGATGATCAAGACTGAAGTTGCTTTATGCTGTAAAAATACCTAAACCACAATTTATTGAAAATGTTCTCATTTTTTGAATAAAATTTATTTAAGTATTTTAAATAACTAATAACGTTTCGGCGATCGATTATTATTGTACTGCAAAAGAGTTTTAACCAAATAACGCATGGAAAATATTTTGTAACATTTCAATTAATGTTGCTAAGTTTTTAAGAAAATATTCAAATTTAAAATTTTCGAATAACTATTTTGAATATTTTAAATTTGAATATTTATTCAGAAAGTAGGAATTTTCAGAGAATTAAAAATTAAATAGATATATATTTTTTACTATATTTGCTATGGACAAATATTAATGATAAAAGCTTTGCACAAATACATAATTTTGAAACTATAAAAATTATTAAAAAATTTCTAGTATAATAAAGTTTTTAAAAAGCAATCTTAAAAGAATTTATAACTTTTTATGTAATTACCACTTATATTGAAATTAGTGTATCATGTCCTTTAAATATTAAATTTGTTACATACAACACAGTGATTAAATACCAAATAAAGTCTTAATTAAAAATGTATACAAATTGATCATTTTAAAATTTTTATCACTAAAATGTTACATGCCTAAAATGATAGCATGTTTTTGTTTATTATGACATTAGTTTATATGAAAAATCTTAATTTCAAGAATAACTTTTGAATTTGTTGATTAAATATATTCCTGCATTCCTTACATCTTGAAAACAAGAGAAACATTTAATGAATAATTTTGATTGATATAATTTAAATAGTATTTTAAAGTAAAGATGAAGAAATATGAAAAACCAATAACTTTTTTTACTAAAAATGTTGCTTCTTTGCTTTAGTTATTTCAAATTTTACGACTTTCCGGCCCCAAAGGCTGGAAAGAGGAAAGAAATCCCTCTCACGCAGATGTGTTCTGAGAAATGGTGCGGCATTTTCACAGCCAGATGGAGAACCATATAACACCGGATGTTTGAAGGGTAAAAACATCATTGGGGGTCAGTACTTTACTGGACACAAGCTTTAGAAAAGAGGCGCCTTTTAATGAGGAAAATGTCTTACAGTTGAAGTTTCTCAACCCAAAAGACCCAACTAGCTATAGGCCTATCTCGCTGTTACCATCGTTAGCTAAACTAGTTGAAAAATTCATTCTTACTAAACTTCAACAACACGAGCAAGAAAACAACCTATTCATCCCCCATCAATTTGGTTTCAGAGCCAAACTATTAACGATCCACCAACTCTTAAGAGTAACGGAAAAAATTTCAGCCTCCCTAGGAGACAAATGCTCGACTGGAGCACTTTTCTTAGATGTGGAAAAGGCATTTGACAGAGTTTGGCATTGGGGTCTACTGTACAAACTTATTAATAACAACTTCCCCCTTTATCTTGTTAAACTAATTAAGAGTTACCTCGAACACAGAACATTCCAGGTTAGGATAGAAGGTTCACTTTCTACAAAGAAAACCATTGAGGCTGGGGTTCCCCAGGGCTCTCTATTAGGACCGTTTCTTTTTAATATGTATATTAACGATATCCCACAGAATTTTCACACCATGCTTGCACTGTTCGCCGATGATACAGCCATTCTGTCTTCAGGTAAAGATCTTAATATCATACATAAAAACCTCACCAACCACATTAAAGATATTGAAAAATGGCTCACAAAATGGAAAATCAAAATCAATGTTAACAAAAGCACTGCAGTCATGTTCACTAGAAAGATTAATAGGTGCAAACCACTCGAGCTCTATGGGGAAAAAATTAACTGAGAAAACACGGCCAAATATTTGGGAGTGATCCTAGATAGAAGGCTCACGTGGAAGAACCAGATCAATAGTATCATAAATAAAATTAGAACTAAAACGACCATATTATATTCTTTAATTGCTAGGAAATCAAAACTCTCCATAAGAAATAAAATTTTAATCTACAAGCTTTATCTGAGACCCACAATGACTTATGCATCACAAATCTGGGGTGGAGCATGTGTCAATTCATTAACTAGACTCTAGGCTCAACAGAGCAAAATTCTGAGATTAATTAGTAATGCTGAGTGGTACTTCAGAAATTCTTTAATCAGGAATAATCTAGGCATTATCACTCTCAATAAATACATCAAAAACCTAGCTCTAAATTTTTATGAAAAACTTTATAAAATTGATAACAGATGTATACAAAACATTCCTAATTATGACTATAACCACTTTAGAAACTTACACAGACTCAGAGCGGTGCTAAGGCCCAAACTCGGATTAGAAAACCTCTGATTTCTGATTTTATACTCTCATCTCATGTTTATTGTATAGTACTTAAATTCTGTTATTATTATGTCTGACACAAATTTAACTCTATTATCATCATGCACTCACTTTTTACCCATGGGAGTACTACCCGAAAATAATGTAAATTACTTTATATTGTAAATATATAATTAAATTTGTTATTATTACTAAATCTGTAATCCCAGCTATGTTATGTATTATCAAGATCAACTGTGTATTATTAAAAGTTATTATTAAAAATTGTCAAGATAATTTTTTCTACCGTACACCAAATTTTCAAATAAACTGCATGCTTGAACTTAAAACTGTTATATTTTTTTAATATTCACAAATAGAATTCAACAATTTATATGCAAAAAATGTGCTAATAAATTTTATTTGGCTAACGCTTTATGCCAGAAATTATACATATATTTATATAAAGAAAAATACTTAAAAGTATAATTTCATAAAATAGAATAACGTCAAATCCAAAAACTGTATTGAATTGGATATCATCGAAAACAAAGACAACTCAAATCAGCACAGCATTCAGATTTTATTTATGCATTTAGACTTTATTCAAAATTATTGAAAGAACAAAGAACATTTTAATATAAAATTTAAAGAAATTTCCACATCACCCATGAGGTAGTCTCTGCGATGCGTTGTCTCTGTAAAGTCGAGACTTCGCCAGTAGTCCTACTGCACCATATATCTATTTATTTATTGAGAGCACTTACCTCAATATCTTTATATTATTCATTATTGTATCTTTTATTTCTGATTTGTTAATCACCAGGCCAAGACTATCCAAGGACTCTAATTCATTAGAAAACGAGGTACATGGCCGGAAAGCTACAGACCTCCCTCAGTCCTAGAAAAATAAATAAATAAAATAAATATCTATATATTTTTACTTATCTTTTGATAAATCCCAATCGAGGTCATTTGGATCATCTATAAAAGGAACATCTTCTGAATCTTTCTTCAGTCTCTTGGCTGGCGTAGGCATGGATTCTGAGAGCTCCTCAGATTCTACGGTTGGGATGATTATTTCTTTAAATTCAAGTCCAGGGACTATCACTCCATTTTTTCTTCCTAAATATGCAATATATTACATTCAGTATAATTCAGGATATAACAATAATATACAAAAAATCTAGGATATAAAATTGTTCACCTGGATATACAAGAGCAATGTCTTTCAAGAACTGATATATTTTTTCACCTAATGTAGCCAAGCGGTCCAATCTTCTGCGTCTATAGGTAAATACAGACATATATTGACTGAGTAGTTTATCTGAAATATATAAAACAATGTGATACAAGATTAAATATGAATTATTAATTCTAAAACATATAAAACAGTCATCAAGTAATAATGACATCTCATTCTATTCTTAATATGCGTACCTGTTCGTCTATTTATCAGAGATGCCTTGAAATGCCTGTTTTCATTCTCTAAGGCATTTATGCTATTATTGGTATTGTTGGGGTCTACAAATATGCCACGAGAATGGTTTGTTGTCAAATGTGTAGCATTGATGAAAAGTTTTTCTACGCCCTTATATTGCTTGGCCTCATCTGTGCAAATGAATTGCGTCTCTGGATGTACAAATTTTGATACAAGAGGCCACAGATCTTTTTTCTTCCTTCCATTTGTCTTTAGAAAAATGCCCTCTTTGTCTTCACGATAATAAATGCCTGTAAATAAATATTTACATATTGCAGGAGCAGTATATGCCAAATTTTTAAAGCAATATTTTCGTGCTTTTTGAGGGAAATTTATAATAACTTTTTAAATACATCAAATATTTACAATCTTAAACTTACCAAAGACAGTTATTGTGTATATAAGAATCAAATTAAAATTAAAGAAATAATTATTCATATAAATATTATATTAATAAAAAAAATGCATTAAATTAATACTATTCAATAATTTTATTTTATTAGAAAAATAATTAAAAAAAATAAATGAAATATTTAATCAATCAAATAAGATTAGAATAGAAAATAATAGAAAAAAATTCATTAAATTAATACTATTCAATAATTTTATTTTATTAGAAAAATAATTAAAAAAATAAATGAGATATTTAATCAATCAAATAAGAATTAAATTAAAATTAAAGAAATAATTATGCAGATAAATATTATATTAATAGGAAAAAAATCATTAATTTTATGCTTATAATATTAGAAAAATAATTTAAAAATTGAAATATTTAATTAATTAAATAAGATTAAAATTAAAATTAAAGAAATAATTATATGTATAAATATTATATTAATAGAAAAAAATTCATTAAATTAATACTATTCAATAATTTTATTTTATTAGAAAAATAACTAAAAAAAATAAATGAAATATTTAATCAATCAATTTTATTAGAAAAATAACTAAAAAAATAAATGAAAAATTTAATCAATCAAATAAGATTAGAATAGAAAATAATAGAAAAAAATTCATTAAATTAATGCTATTCAATAATTTTACTTTATTAGAAAAATAATTAAAAAAAATAAATGAAAAATTTAATCAATCAAATAAGAATTAAATTAAAATTAAAGAAATAATTATGCATATAAATATTATATTAATAGAAAAAAATTCATTAATTTAATGCTTATAATATTAGAAAAATAATTTAAAAATTGAAATATTTAATTAATTAAATAAGATTAAAATTAAAATTAAAGAAATAATTATATGTATAAATATTATATTAATAGAAAAAAATTCATTAATTTAATACTATTCAATAATTTTATTTTATTAGAAAAATAACTAAAAAAATAAATGAAATATTTAATCAATCAAATAAGGTTTAAATTAAAATTAAAGAAATAATTACGTATATAAATATTGTATTAATAGAAAAAAATTCATTTTTAATTTATTTTATTATATTTGAAATCGATAAATAAATTTGAATTAAAAAATAATTTAAAAAAATAAATAAAATATTTAAGCAATCAAATAAGAGATTTAAAGTAAAATTAAACAAATATTTATAAATTTATTTGAATGAAGAACAATTTAAGAAATTTAGTAAGATTTTTATTTATTTTAGAAATACTATTCAATAATACTATTCATATATTCTAATCAACATTTTGATCCAATGGTAAACTTGGTATTAAAAAATACATAGGCAAAGCATAAGTGAAACATAGAAAATAACAAAATTTGGTTATATATTTCATATATATACATATAAAATACTTTTAAACGAATAATTATAAATTTATTTTATTTTATTATTATATAAGCTATCTTAAATTTTGAATGAAGAACAATTTAAGAACAAAGTAAATAAGATTTATATTTATTTTTAAAAATCTATAAATGAATTTTTATTAAATAGACAATAATTTAAAAATATAAATAAGACAAATATTAAGAAAAGGTAATGAATAATTCCTCCAGAACTTTGGCGTAAAATAATAAGCGGCGAATAATCTGGCGATCGCCAGTAGCGATAAAGATTTACGTATAATCGTCTGGATAGAGAATACCACGTGACTGTGACGTCATAAAATCGCATTCCTCGAGTGACGTCACTAGTGACCATATTTGAATCGTTATCGCTGCTTGGCAATCAAGCTTGGCGAAACTTTGGCGATAGATCTCTATATAAGAATATCCCCGCGTTTAATTTAACATTTTATAAATAATAGTAGAATAATATTTTTAAGATATGCATATTAGAAGAGAAATATTTTTCAAGGAATATATATATTGAAAGACAGCATATCTAAGCGATTTCTATGTCCAAAAATTTAAAAAATACGCACTCAGATAATAAACATTACGAATAACAATTGCAATGAACACAACTTGAAACCTCTCCAATCTTTAAAAATGGTTGTCATCTTTTTCAAAATGTTTTCAGAAATTTCTATTGCCATAAATAACAGTAGAAATTAAAATGTATCTTTTTAAATATATTGTGTGGTTTTAATAGTTAGAAAATTATAAATGTTTAAAAAAATTCAAATTTTTTCCCAATTTTAAAAATTTGGAAATTTTGAAAATTCCCGGGAATTTTCAAAATTTCTATGAGGAAAAAACCCGGTTTATTCCCGGAAAAAAACCGGGTTTTTTCCCATCCTTGCAACACTATCCACTCTTGATAATGTCACATATTTGGAGACCCAAATCCGCAACTCTTTTGTGCGGAGGAACCATCTGGTTTCCATTTTCTTTGATATCGAGAAGGCATACGACCGTACATGGCGATATGGAATTCTCCGTTCATTATATAATTTTGGCTTTTGGGGTAATCTTCCGATATTCCTACAAAAATTTTTATGCTCCCGTGTTTTCAAAGTTCGTATTGGAACTATATTTTCCAATACTTTTATTCAAGCTGAGGGTGTTTCCCAAGGCTTCATTTTAAGTGTCACCATTTTTAACCCATTCATCAGTAACATCTTACATCAATGACTACCATCAAGAAAAGGTACGCTCTATGTTGATGACCTGCAAATATCATGTCAAGGTGCAAATATGCGGTTAATTGAGAGACAACTGCAAACAGCAGTTAATAAGCTTGCTGCATGGTGTGCTGAGAATGGCCATACTTATCACCAAGCAAGAATAGATGTATCCACTTCTGTAGAAAGACTAGCCTACATAATGATCCAATGATATTTATCATCAACACTCCAATACAAGTAGTCAATGAAATAAAATTTTTGGGAATTATCTTTGACTGAAAATTAACCTTTCTTCCGCATTTTTGTATTTGCGGAAGAAGTGGGAGCAATCGCTTAATATCCTCAAGGTGTTGTCAAATACATCTTGGGATGCAGATCGCGCATCACTACTTCGAATTTATCAGTCATCGATTTTATCCTGCATTGACTATGGATGTGTTTATGGATCGGCTAGATCTTCTGTTTTACGAAGATTGGACACAGTTCATCATTCTGCATTGAGGATATGCTCTGGGGCATTCCACACATCTCTCGTCCAGAGTCTATACGTAGTACACCATCAATTCCGTTAGACCTGAGACGTATGAAGTAGTCTCTCAGTTATTATGCTAAGATCATGTCGACCCCTTATCATCCATTACGTTCTATGGTTCCTAAAGCCTCTTTGAAACGACTATATGATGCTCGTTCATTGAGCATCCCACCTTTTCTCACAAGAGCTAAATCACATCTCTGACTCACAGACCTATGTGATATTCAGATAGAGTCAATTAATCAATTTCTCTATCCACCTTGGTATGAACCGACAAATACTTTTTTAAATACCTTTGCTCAATTTAAAAAATCAGACACAACACCTATTGTTTTTCAACAGCTGTACTATTCTCATCGCTGTCAGAACCAATCATACAAACCTGTATTCACGGATGGATCTAAAACTCCAGGACATGTGGGCTGTGGAGTTTTTATTAATAATACAGATTTTAGTTACAGCTTTCATCCATCCTGCTCCATCTCTACTGCTGAAGCAACCATATACTATGTGCTTCAGCCTGTGAATACAGACGACTATCATCAATATTGTATCCATACTGACAGCATGAGTATTATTGAAGCCTTGAAAAACAATAGCGTTACCTGTCATCATGTTGTGTCCAAAATTTTTAAAGCATTGGATTACCTTGCTGCAAGGGAAAAGAAATTGTATTTTGTTGGATACCAAGCCACATGGGTCTTGAAGGAAATGAGAGAGCAGATGCAGCGGCAAAGACTGCATCAGATCCAATTTTACCATTGGTTCCTCTCTCAGATGTGAGAAAGGTTATAAAAAGTTTTATATATGGTCTTTGGCAGGAATCATGGAACTTGCAGGTCGGCAACAAGTTACATACCATATTTCCATCCCTCACTTCATTATCAGTTTTACCGTTACGAAGTGCAGATGTTAGGTTGATTCGCCTTCGTATCGGACACACACGTTTCACACACAGACATTTGTTTTTAAAGAAACTAAATCCATGGGTTGAAACATGTGATGAACCATTTACTATATATTATATTTTAGTTTCATGTCCAGATTTTAACCAACAATGTTTACACTTTTTTAATAATGATATTATAACTTTGCTTGATTTAATAGGGGATCCACCTCATAGAAACCTATTCTCTTTTTTAAGGGCAATAGGTTTTTTATATTGTATTTAATTGCTATTTTAAATTTTAAAATTATGTTATGATATACCTTCCGTTTTATTTTATCAATAAATTTTAAAATTATGTATACACTTATTTTTGTTTTTTAAAGTTTTAATGTTATTTGGGTTTAAAAAAATAATTAGAAAAAAATATCAGAAATATGTTTCTTGGCGCAACATGTCCAATTTTGGACCTTGGCCATAAAAACCAACCAACCAACCACCGCTAATTTGCGATGATAAATGGAAATGGCCTGCAGAATGGAATGAAATTGTGTTTACTTCTAAGTCACGCTTCCGTATCCAACACCTCGATGGTCACATTTGATTCTGGATACACCGTGGAGAGAGGATGCTGAATAGCTGCGTTATGCACTGTCACACTGATTCTGCTCTGGGTATTATGGTATGGGGTAGTATTGGATATCACTCTGGCACTCCTCTAGTACACATGCTGGTACTTGAAACAGTCATCTCTAATCTTCAAGGTATTGGAGTCTGTTCTCCTTTATCATCAAGAGTGCATCTTCCTTTACGGAACCCACTCTGATTTATATGAATACATTTATTTATTTCTAGGACATATACGAGACGGGCGTTGACCATACGTTCGAGAGTCTTACAGCAGCAACTCGTCAGAGCTATTGGTCGATAGTGTGAAGAAACAGAAGGATCCTTACCAGCCTTAAGGATCGGAATCACTATTGCTTCGTTCAAAAGTGATGGGAACTTATTTTCTGTCCAGATCCTATTGAACAAAAATAGCAAGCTCAAAAGGGAATCTGAACTTAAATGACGAAGCATTTGATAGCTGATTCCATCAGATCCTGGACTGGTATTATTGGCCTGTTGTAATGCTCTCTTCAATTCCAACATCCAAAATTCACTGTTGTAAGGCAAAACTTGTCCATGGTTGAAACGAATTGGTGTTCGCTCAGCACGACTCTTTGTTCTGAAGAACGAAGGATCATACGAGTCGTTGCTTAAGACGCTAGAAAAAGTTTCACCAAGAACGTTAGCGATGTCCTTAGGAGAAGAGTATACAGCAGCTCCGGATTTCAAAACAGGAATTTAAAATTCTCTATATATTCTATTGGCTGCTTTCACTTTTCTCCACAACTGTTTACTGGATGTGGAAGAAGTAATTGAGGATACATAGCGAGACCAGGATTCCTTCTGACTTCGACGATGAGTTCTGCGAGCTAATGCGTTTGCTCTCTTAAAGGCGATAATATTCTCCGTTGTGGGGTATCTTCTAAATAACCCCATAACTTCCTCTGTTTCTAGTAGGTTTTTTGACATTCATCATTCCACCAAGGTTTGCAACGCCTGTGTGGTATAGGGGAACTCTTAGGTGTTGATGCGTCAGCTGCATTAGTAATTGTTTCAGTGACTTTACATACGGCATCATCAATATTTTCGATCATAACCATTTCGTTATCAATGACTCCCAATTGTGTAAATAACGTCCAATCTACCCGACTGTACACGTAAGTAGGTAAATGTTGTCCGACACTACTACCTCCAGTCTGGGAGATGACGAGAGGAAAATGATCACTATTATGCAGATCATTTCCTATAGTTAAATTTAACAATGGCAGAAGAGATGGTGAACAAATGGCCAGATCGAGAGAATGAAATGTTCTTGTGGGTACATGGAAATAAGTTTTCTCGTCGGTATTAAGCAGACAGAGACTGTTATCTGAAATACACCGCTCTATCTGCCGATCACGAGAATTAGTAACTTCCTTTCTCTGCAAAGAACTATGGCCGTTAAAGTCACCTAACAGTAGAAATGGTGTTGGCAGTTGATCTATTAATGCATCGAGTTCCTCTTGGCGGATGACATCATGTGGTGGCAAATACAAGCCACAGACTGTCAACAAACATGCTGTATGAATTCGTACAGCTACAGCCTGTAGTGTAGTATTCAAAGGTTGGGCAGTGCTGGGCTAGTTTTTGATTGTTAATATGCAAACACCTCCAGACACTGCACCATCATCACCACAGTCTTTTATAAAGCTTTTAAACCCACGCATAGTAAAATTATTGCTGGACTTCAGGAATGTTTCCTGAAGTGCAACACATGCGGTGTTACAGACTGAAATTATAGACTTGATGACATCATGATGGGAACGCAAACCATGGCAGTCACAAGAAACAAAGAAAATTATTTTTTAATTTGAAGCTCCTTTCCCGGAGCTGGAAAGCGTGTCATCTGACATCTCCTCGAGCGATAAGTCTTCGTCTGAGTGGTGTAAATTAACAGCGTCAGCCTCCAGGAACAAGGCTTTACGGGTGAATATGGAGGGTCTAGAAGAATCCTCCCTAGAAGATTTTAACTTATAAGCCTTGAAGGCTTTTCACTTTGTTGAAGGAACTTTTTTCTTTGTATTTGATGTTGAAAAAGATTTTGGCTTCAATGTTGATAATAGGGGCAATCTAGTCAAGGGAAGTGAAATAGTTTCAGTCTGAGTACTGGTTTATTTGGTGACTTTCTTTGCTGCTGTTGCATAGCTAACCCCAGATTTAGGACATCCTGAGGCAACTTGCCGCTTAGCCTCAGGGTACGAACAATTATTTGTTACTTTTATAGTGGTGATTTTTTTTCAAGTACCCATTGAGGACAATATCGATAATATGAGGGATTGTCGCCCTGACAGTTGACACATCTCTCCTTCACTGTGCAGTTCGAGTTATCGTGGCCAACTGCTGCGCATTGTGCGCAAGTCAGTTTGCCCCTGCAAACATTCTGCGAATGTCCAAAACGTTGGCACTTGAAACATTGCAAAGGATTAGGGATATATGGCCTGACGGGTAGATTCAGATAAACAGCTTTTATATTCTGTGGAAGGTCTGGGGACGCAAAGGTCAGAATGAGATGTTTAGTGTCTATGTACATTCCATCTCTTATACGTTCAACATCACAGATCTTCTGATACTGCAGATTTTCCAGAATTTCGTCCATCGGCGTATTCTCCAAATCCATTGCGGAAATAACACCACGTGAGAAATTGAGGCTACCATGAGGCAAGACGGATACCTCTAGGTTAGCCAGCATTCGCATATTGCTGATGGTTGTAGCTTGAGTGGAATTTGCAATTTCCACCAGCAAGTCACCAGATCGAATTTCTTAATACTTCACACTTTCTCGACAATTCCCAATATTCCCTTCCGAATTAAAAAGGGGGACACATTTTCAAACGTTCCCTCCTTTCTTTTGATTATAAAAAACTTGTTCTCTTCATTTTGCAAAAGTTGCTCTCGTGAGAGAAAGATTTTTTTATTTATTTATTAAATAGACTTTAAGTATTTCATGATTATTTAAATTAATAAATCTAATAGAAAGATAATTTCTATACCTTTTAGCCTCAGTTTATAATAAAAAATATTTCATGGTAAAATTATCAAGCCAAATATGTATTCTTAGAATCAACGGTATTTGCATTATACAGATCAGTAAAATTCTATCGAAATTAATATGTTAAGATTTTAAGCTAATGCTTTCTTATAAACAAAATAAAATATAAATAAGTTAAATAATTTATAAAAAATAATTCCTTTGCTACCAAAATATAAATTTTTCTCAATTTAACATTGATATTCATCATAGTTCAGTAGTAAGATTACAATCTTTTATATATATAAAGTCATATATGCCCCACATATAATCACAACCATTATTGAACAATAGAAGATGTGTTGAATTATGAGAATAAAATTATGTATATATATATATATATATACATATATATATATATATATATATATATATATATATATATATATATATATATATATATATATATATATATATATATATATATATATATATATATATATATATATATATATATATATATATATATATATATATATATATATATATATATATATATATATATATATATATATATATATATATATATATAAAATACAGATATATTACTATTACTAAACAAAGTAGGATAACAAGCTCAAACAATATATTTCTTTTATAATCATATCATATTTCAAGTCATTGGAAAAATGTTATTTATCACACACTTCACAGCATTAGGTAAAATATTGTTACTTTTTATTTTGATATTTTCACAATGTTACTTATTAAATTTAATTGCTTTAGTATTAGTGACTGACTTAAGTGTACCAAAAGATTTTTTGAAAATAGAAAAACAAACTTAAATTACTGCTGAAGCAAATTATTTTGGTAGAATTTATAGTTATTTAAATCAAGGATTATTTGTATATAATTTTAGAAAAGGAATGTTTTGAAAGTAATGAAAAGAAGTTTGAATATTTTGATTAATGTAAAGCATATAAGCAAATTGAAATTTTTAAACATAGAGCATTTCAATGTTAATTACTGATATAATTTTGCAAGCCCTGATACCAATGCTTGCAAATTATGAAGTTGGTTAAAGTGACAAAACAAAAATCGTAATGGAATAGTATCACTTTATTAGATTCAAATTTTGGTGAATTTCAATAGAGCTATTTTCTTAAAAATATACCTCTATATCAAATGTCATATGAAAAGTCGATTATATCAAAAATAACATAATTATCATTAAATATTTTATTTTAATGTGATTTTGCTAAAATAATTCAGCTCATGTAATAATTGCTATTCAAGTTTAGCTACATAAGTAAGTAATTTTGGATCAAATTTTCCTTGATAACTTATTGGTTTATGGGGCAATATGTAAGCATCAAATATTTTCAGTAGAATTTCTAATACAATTCTAGATTATAATTTGTACACACATTCAAATCAATGTATGAATCCCTCAAGATAAAAAAATAAAATATATAAAAAAAAATATATATATATAAAAAAAAACTACAATATTGGCAGAAAAAATCAAGAGAAACAAATTTTTCAGAAATGGCAAAAACAAAGTTACTCAGTTTAAATAAGTTTGAAATTTAAAAAAGTAATAATAACAGATGCTTTGAGAATTATTTTTTTATCTATAGTTAAATACTTTGGAAATTCTAATTACATTAATACTCTGAAAATATTGAGAAATGGAGAGATGCAATAAAAAATAAAATATAATAAAAAAAACAGAGATGCATATTTTATAATAGCAAAAAAATAAAGAAATGATGATTTTTGAATGAGGGGAATTTCTTATTACATTAAAACAACAATATTCACGAGTAAAGAAATGCAATAAAAAGTCTGCATATATATATATATATATATATATATATATATACTATACATATATATATATATATATATATATATATATATATATATATATATATATATATATATATATATATATATATAATATATATATATATATATATATATATATATATATATATATATATATATATATATATATATATATATATATATATATATATATATATATATATATAATGCTACATTATGGTGAAAAACAGTAAAGTTAAAAAATGATACGCACAAATGAAACATTAAAAATATTTTTAACAATACTAAAAAATATTTAAGTGTACACAATTAAGTATTTTAATAAATAAACAAATTGAATTATACATGTACAGTGATAATATGCATTAAAAATTTCTTTCCACAGAAAATCAAATTCATACATGAAATGAAATGTTGCATTACTGCCAAAGTGGTATCATTACAAGTAATAAAATTGTTCACAACAGACATAACAAATTTATAGTAATTGTTTCATTTGTTTACAATTTTTGAATAAAAGAATATTTTTCATAATACAATACATGGTGCTAAAGAAAAAACAAAAATGTATTAATGCTAGAATGAAATGCATAAACTGATAAAGGGAAATAAATTGCTACATATAGGATTGTAATTTATTCCAATACATATTGAAATGACGTATCTAGATAAAATCATTTTATTGCAAAATATTTCAAACATTTTCACTGGATTATAAAAAATATACAGCTGATGCATTGTATCACTCTTACATTATGTTAAAATGATAGAAATAAAGGTTCTTCTACATTCCATCACAAGCTAACATCTAAATACTGCTGTTAGTTTTCAGGAAACGGTAACTTATAAATACCGACTGGAAGAGTCCAAGATTTCTGCAGCTCCTTTCTAATTTTACACTTGCACAGATGTTTTAGTGAGCGCGGTTGCAAAAGTGCTCCCTCATCTTGCAAGATATATTTTTCATAGATATAACATAATCTCATAAAGTCTGATTCTGAGCGTGGAAAATATGAATATTCAGGTGGGGTCAAAAATAGCCACTGAAACTTCATCCTCTAACTCTGTTTTAGTAACATAGAGGGTTGGGATTACTTCCCACAGAAGAAAATAACACTCGATCATTTTATTTTGCTTTGACTGTCTTGAAAGAGCTATAATGACCATAAACAAAAGAGTCTCGAAAACAATTTTTTTTCGTGGTGAGGTGTTTTCCACAAGATGTTCTCGTAGCCATTTATAAATATAGTAAAGACTGAAAAGAAAAAAATTAGTGTAATTAAAGAAAGCAATAACTTGAAAAATTATTATTTAATCAAAAATCACATGCAAGAAATTCTATAATATCAAACATACATTTAATGATTGAATTAAAAAATTAAATTTTACACCTCTAAGTAGAAGAAAATCTATAATTAATAAGCATAAATATTTATGATTATTGGTACTAACAATTAAGTTACAAAAAGCACTTTTTATAAAAATATTATAATAATTTACTTTCACATCTTAATTTTATATTAAATGGAAAGAATACAATTTAAGAGTACAAACTTTTGAAAGTTTGTGACTAGACGATAAATTAGTATTGATATGAAGCAAACTATTCAAGTATTATTGTTTGAGTATAATTAAAAGTTCCGAAATATCTAACAGTGTAGAACTATTTGAATTTGTAAAATTAAAAAGCCTTTTGTTTAATTTTACTAGTGAATTGTAGCACATAAAAGAGCAAAAGAAATGCTGGGCCACAATACTCAAAATAATTACCTAAGAGAAAATACTAACTGTAACTTTAAAAACCAAAAAATTTTATTTCCTTATTATTATCCACCTTAAATTTTGAACTTATTAACAAAAACTATCACTTAACCTTAGCTTTGTGTACATAAATTTTCAAAATTTGAAAATTTATGAAACTTGAAAATTGACTTTGATGCATAAAAGAATTTGGCAATATCTTTTCATAAAAACCCTGCATTTTTTTTATTGCTTTCAACAACAAAAAAAAATATTCCTTCATAAAAGAACCCTTATGTAAGAGAATGACAATCATAATCATGTAAGCATATTATTGTATAAATAGTGATCTCCTAATCTTCTATACATTTTAGTGTCATTCTTTTTCTATTGACACAAACTCAAATGAGCAAAGGCCTTCCAAAGACATTTTTCCCACTCTGATTCATTTTTTGCAATTGATCTTCAATTAGTTACTATTAGTGTCATAAAATCCACATCTAACAGTCCATCCATCTCAACTTGGGTTTACCTCTTTTTCTAGTTTTCAAAGGTTTGTGATAATTTTAAATGCTAATGATAAGAGGTTAATTCTGCATATCTAGTCCACACAAATTTCATAAGACCAATCCTTACAAATTTCATGATATCGGCATCCTTAAATAGTTTGTACATCTACTGTCATTAGGAGAAGTTTAATATGTTGAACTAGAATGTGCATTGAGGATACTTTAAATACAACAAATTAATTTTTACTTAATGTTTTACGTAGTTTCCCTTAAATATAACATGGTGTAATTGTGTGAAACGAAATTGTGAAGTGAAAATTCTGTGGAACTAAAATTAATTATTTTCTATGAATGAAATAATCGAAAAAGGAATTTAGAATATAGTAAAATAATCAAAGTGAGTAAAGGATTCAATGCCTCATATTCATTAAATTTCAATGGATATGTAGTGAAAATTAAAAAAATTGTGGAAACAAAGCCTTGAAATTTATGATGACAAGTGAAAATAATAAAAATAAATTGGTATTACAAAAAGCAATTTTAGAAGTTATTGGAACTGGTGCTCTTTATGTTTATAATGCTTTCAATTTGACAGATGAGAAGAAAAAGCAAATTGATGTTTTTAAGAAGTTTGAGTAAAACTATTTCTAGAGTAAAGGTGTAGGTTTCAAAAACATTTTTAACTAATTGCAAGAAGCAGATGGAAGTTTTAGTGATTGTATAATAACTTTAACTGTCATCAATTGCCTATATACTACACTACATTTGGTGGATATTTTTTGCAACTGGCATATGATATATAATCAGCTCAGCCCCAAAAATATTTCATAGATGTTGTACTCAGATTTCTCCTGCATAGAGGGAATAGAAATTTATATAGTTTGATTTGAGGAAGAAATAAAAAAGAGCATGATATGTGATTAAAAAATACTAGAAAGAGCTGTGAAAAATGAAAAATCGCCACTAGAGGGCGAACAGAAAAATAGTCAGTTCATGTACGTCGACCGTGAGATGCGGTCTTAGAATGGCTAAACTCAATATTAAATTCTCTTTGTTATTATATACTGAATTGTAGTATTTCATTTGAACGTCCTGCCATAGCTAAATGTATAAGTAATCTTAATGAAATATTATGTTAAGTGAATGCACGTAGGATATAACAGAGCTAAAGACAGAAATATTAAATTTAAGTAAATGTAAATTTGGGTTGGATAAAGTAAAATATTTAGAACATGCTTTTTCAAAAGATTGTCTAAAACCATACGAGGAAAAAATTTCTGCAATAATAAAATTGAAAGCTCCTCAAAATATAAAAAAATAAGAAACTTTTTAGGTATTATAACTTGTGTTTCTAAATTTATCATTTTCACAGTTAAGGCTCTTCCAGACCGAGGTGAGAACTTCCGTTGTCTTGTCGCCCCTTCTGGCGTTAGTTCTCAAATCTCGTAGAGGGGAGTATTCAAAACAATATTATTGATTGAAATTGCTTGTCAATCTATCCTTCGAAATTAGCGAGTCTGAGAGATTTGGCGCATTATATCGTGAAAAATTAAAGTACTAACGCCATAAAAACAGCCAAAAAGAGAGTTTTAAATTTGCTTCTAACTTAAATTTCTTCTTTACATCAAATTACCCTCAGGGTTCTTAGAATAGGGGTGAGGGAAAATGGGTCATTTCAACTGACACCGGAATTACCCCGTTGCCGTCTTAGGGACAATTAGCTGCCAGTGATTCTAAAGAAGATTATTTTATTTACATTTTAGAGTTCGGCTTTTATTATTCGCACTAAAAAATATTAAAACAAATGGCAAATATTGAGTGATTTTACACAGTTTCTAATTAAATGGTCAAAAATAACCATCAGAATTCAAATCAAACCTAAAATATATGAATGATAAGAATATATTTATAATTGCCTTGGTTCAATTTGATTTTATGAGACTTGATCTATTGACTATAAATACCTTTGAATCTGGATGCAACAAATAATTAAACACTATTATTTTCAAAAATAACTTAATGTGAAAATGTTAAAATTTTTTTATGTTTTTTAAAACTAATATATATATATATATATATATATATATATATATATATATATATATATATATATATATATATATATATATATATATATATATATATATATATATATATATATATATATATATATATATATATATATATATATATATACATACACATATATATACATACATATATATATATACATATACATACACATATATATACATACATATATATATATACATATATATATATACACACACACACACACTATATATATATATATATATATATATATATATATATATATATATATATATATATATATATATAACCATTACATCCATTTTTATATAATTTGAATTACTTAGGGCTTGAAAGAGAGATTCATCTCTTATCCCTCTTTCATCTCACAATTCCCTACATTCTAACTTTATTCCTTTATATCAATAAAATTAACTAAGTTATAATAAGAAGCACATGTTTATTAAAAAGTTGATATTCTGGTGTAAAATGTGTTGTGAAATACATTTTAATACTGAAGAGATTTTAAAACTCTTCAGTTATTTTATTAGATTTTTCCCCTGGCTTGATAAAAGCAAAATTAGATTAGCACTAAATATGCATTATAAAAATACGCAAATAAATAAGATTAAAATAAGTTTAGTAAAATTGAGCGAAATATAAATTAGGTTTATTTGTCAACAAATAATCAAATGCAAATACAACTTATAGCATACGAGATAAATATAATTTCATAGTAATACGAGAAAAATATAATACAATTTCATGAGCACGTGGGAAATTCAGTTAATACTTTGAAGTATATATGAGGTAAAAAGTAACTAAAATAAATAAATCTTTTAATAAAGTTAAAAAGAAATGCTTAAGCAATTGACAATTCGTGAAGAAAAAACATAAACTATATATATATATATATATATATATATATATATATATATATATATATATATATATATATATATATATATATATATATATATATATATAGAGAGAGAGAGAGAGAGAGAGAGAGAGAGAGAGATAATTAATAAAACTTTAAATTTTTAGATTTTAAAATTTTTTCAGCTTTTTTGTTTTGTTTGCTCCTCAGTTATATAACTTGGATTTCTTATGTCCATTGATCAAGGATAACGTGGATCGATTAGTTCTGGCAAAAGACAGTCAAAATAAAAATCAATTAATTTAGTTTTCATTTGCGTCTCCTAAAATATATCATCGCTAAAAATATTTTTAGTTCTAATTCCTTTTGGGAACCAAATGGCAAAATAACAAAAGTTTTGTTCACTAATATCTAATTGTCCTTGGATTTGATAGTAAAATTTTTGATTTTTATTTATACCCTTACTTTCTTTTGTTTTTCTGACTTTTTGTCAGAAATTCAATGCAGATTTCTTTATAAATTCATTGGGATGGATATCGCAACATGTATATGTGCATTTGATTTCAACAATTATCTCTTTGCCAATTATTCCATATGGCGTGGCAGCTAAATGAAGCAAATTTTTATCGATGAACATCCCACATGGCTCTATTTTAAGTCCTATTCCTTTTTCTAGTTAGAGAATAGCAGTTTTTACATGAATAATTACGTACAATATTGCTTCATTTTTTTATATTAGAGTATAATATTGTTTTTACTAAATTTTGGCATCCTGTAGAGGGTAACTTCCGACATACAGCACCAAAATTCAACGCTGTCAATCGAATTCTTCTCTCCTTTCTCTAAACAGCATTCTCACTTTGAAGTATAGTAGCTCTTTCTAAATCTTCTCTTTCTTTCAAAGTAAGAGTTAGACTAGTTTCGATTTTTTCCTCTCATATTCATTATGATAAATCTGGCTTTTCAGCAGCTGGGCCATAATTTTTGTCAGGACCTTGAAAATTCTTTATTGAATTCCTAGGCTTTGACTTATTTTTTGCTCTATTTAATTTATTTATTCTTTTATTTTCATGCTGCTTGCAATATTTCCCTGGGCTATTTTTGTTAAGTGCTTTGTGCACTTCAAAATAATTTTTTTAGTATTGTGGGAAAGAACTGAAGCATAGCATCTTGTTTGATGGGAGTTCTTTTGATAATAGTTGACTCTCTTCCCATCTGTAAACTTGGCAACAATTGAATTAAATTGTTCTACAATATTAATATTGGCATTATATAATACTTTTGGCATGCAGGGCTAATAAAAGACTAAAATTTCTAATATTTTATATAAAATACCATCGCTTTTCAGGTGCTGAAGGTTTTTTTTTTTTTTTTTTTTTTTTTGCTATTTTCCTTAAAAAAATACTTGTTGCATGTTTCATGATTTCCAAACGCATAATTTGGGATATTTATTATATGTTTTTAAATTTACTATTTTTTGATCAAAGGGTACCAATTCTTTGCGCCAATGGCTGGCACTGGCTACCACGTCTTTCCTGATTCTTAAAATATTTTTCCCTAGCAGTTTCTTATTATTTATATTATAACCCGATTTTTAGTTTTTTGCTATTTCTTTTAATTTAGTACACATATTTCGGAGCAAATGATTCTTACACTCTATTTTTTCAACTTGCAAATCATCACAGGGTCTAGTATCTAATATTTTTTATATACGTTACTGTCTCCATCACCTATTATGGTGGCATATTTTAAGCCGTACATATTTAAACTGTGGCAGAAACCTTCAACAATTCTGTTAGCTTCCATGCCAGATGAACTGCCATTCCAATTCTTTGAACATGTGTGACTTTTGGGTTCCAAGTTTCTTTTTTCCGCTATAGCACAAGAAGAGCAATATTTATTTCTGACTCCATGGTATAATACCTTTTTTGTGTTATATCCAATTACGGCAGCCTAAATTGAGAGAGAGAAAAAAATAGGTTAAAAATATCTTACTTAAAACTAAAAAATGTATTATGTCATTAATTCAATAGTATTTATGGCAAAGAATTACATTTTCTAAAATTTAATTTGCTTAAATTTTTTCATTGCCCTGCCGTTCAACTTTTCTGATTTGGAAATTCATACTTTTTAAATTATTTGAAACGATATTTTTATTACCAATTATTAAAAATCCACAAGTTGGTGATTTACTAGGAAGGAGACCTCAGAATAAACACGCAAATAATTCTTGCGGAACAGGTAAAAAAACTCAACACCACATATATTTTCTTCAATACACAGCAACAGATTTCTTAAATTATAAAGTGAATGCTACAATACCGCATTAGTGGTTTCAGTTAAATTTCTAATTTTCTCTCCGTTGGCAAATTATTCATTATATAAAACCATGCAATAAAGTCTATTTCTCTATTCCTTATAAAAGTTTTAAATGTACTCATGACATATACAATTTATTTTATGATTTTAAACTCTCATTTTTTTTCATGTCAAAGGAAAATGTATGAAAACTTTATTAATTTCATAAAGGAACTTATTTAAGAAAAAATAAGTTTAAACATATTACTTTAAAAATAAAATTGTCAATTTGTTAGCATTCTCTTTTAAATGCAATCAAAGATTTTAATTATTACAGTACAGAATATAATTTTAATAAAAATAATATTCACACTAAATAAATTAGAGTGTTAATGTTTGAGAAAAATATTCTCCCAATAAAATGTATAATCTAGCGAGATTAAGAATTCAATATTAAAAAAAATACAAAATGGAAAAATACACACTCTTTTGGATTCAATGCAATTCTAGAAATATGATGTTGGAAAAAATGCTTATTTCGTTATTTATCATATCTAATTTAATTTTAGAAAAATATTTTATGTTTTTTTTTAATTTTGTGAATTATTTTTAGTGATTTTATATATTTAAATTTCATCGCAAAATCATATAATTCCCCTCCATCTGATTTTTGATGAATGGAATACTTTTTTTAAAGCAATTAGAAATGAGTATAAATATTAATAATCATTACTGCAAAATAAAAATACATTACAGTGATATAGAGTAGCCATAAAAAGATCTTTCATAAATTTGTTTAGTTTTATCGTATGATAAACACAGTTGATTTCTCGATGTATTTTCTAAATTTTTAACTTATAAATATATATTTAATAATTCCTTAAATTTTTTAATATGTATCGAAAATTTTTTCCTTCGAAAATTCGAAAACTTTAAACTCAATTTTGAATTTGGTTAAAATAAAACTTTTATGCACTTCAGGAGATATTTTAAAAGAGCAAATTCACAAAGAAATAATAAACAAATGTGGGCTTATTCACCCGACACAGGTCGTGGACAACCACATTCCAAATAAATCATGAAAATAACAATATTTTGAAGTGATCTGTAGAAAGTTGGGGATACATGTTCCATCACAAATTAGAAGGCATCTGACCCATGAAAAGTACAAGGGGGGAAAAGGCTTGCTTTGCAATGAAATCATAAATAAACGTTGCCATCACGGAGCAAATTTAAATACAGTTTCTTTCTGTACCTCAGAGGAATCAATTTAATTTAACCCAGTAAGGTAATATAAAACACAAATCTCATGCATTTTCGATTAAGTATTTTTTTTTATATAATTTATGTCATATATTGGCCCTTAATTATTTTTAAAGTTGAGTTCTTTTGATCAGCAAATTATTTTTGATTAATATGCACACTGAAAAAAGTGCCTATTTATAAGAATTATGAAACCTAAAATAGTTACATAAAAACAACAATTCCATTCCAGCTGGTAATTTATTTTCTCGTTTGTATATCATGTATTTGTTTTTTGTAGACAAATAAAATATTTTTACAGGGCAATATCAGCAAATATGAGCATTCCACAAAGTAGTAATGTGTAGAAATTTCCTTACAAAATAACAAATAAAGAAATAAAAATCATTAACTCATAATGTATAGCATGCAAGTTAAAAAGTTTTCATCACATACATGAAAAATGCAGCATTCCAAATAACAGCAGGCTTATAGTATATAACAAACTTAATTAAACTCCAAGTATATAATTAAATAATAAATGATGTGTTAGGCCTTTTAACAGGCTTTTATTTAGTAAAATATTTAAGACTTATCACTCCTAATAGTGATGATAAGTTTGTCTTATATGATCTTTTGGACCATGCTCCATCCACAACAACAGAAATCATAGGAACTCCGTCTTTATCTACAGAGTTCTGTTCTTCTGCGGCTGCTTTTTCCATGTCATCAAAAGCTGCTTTTATCCATCCAGCTGAAACTCGCTCATTCTCCTTTGCATAGGTTTCATACGAAAGCCTAGATATCTCTAAAACGGAGAAAAGTTCTTCGAGACTTGAGAATTCACATCCTATTCCGACAGTTCCAGCAACTGCAGCTGTATTCACCGGAATTAATTTTGATTTGGTTGAGTTTTCTGTCCAAATTAAAGACATGAAATTGCATAACTTACATTTAAATTTCAGTCCAGATCTAAAACCTTTCCTTCCTTCTGCAATTAAAATCATGTCTTTAAAGGAACATCCAAAATGTCCGTTATCTGATAGTTTTGGCAATTCCTTTAGGAAGAATGATACATAAATTATACGTCTGCCGGTGATAAAAAGCTCTTCATTTAAAACAGTGTTAGAAGATGAACTTGCACTGAAATAAATGCAAAATTAAATTAATACTAAAAAACTTTTGTTTAAAACATTAAAAAATATTTTGGATAGCTTTTTTAAAAATAACTTACCTTGATTTATGCTGAAACAGACTTATATATTTCATTCGATTTTTCATCGATTATCTTTTTGTGTGAAAAGATAAAGTTTTCTTTTCGAACTATAATCACTTTTTGCATGTTTAAAATAAACTAAAAATTGAATCAAATTTTACAGAGTTTAATTAATGAGAAAAAGATCTAAATGCATTTAAAATGGTAAAAGTGTTGAAATGAACTCACGAGAAATTTGAATTTTCGGAAAACAGCATTCGACATTAATTGAGAAATGCGTCAAGATGAATAATATGTTCAACAGAATTTTGCGGCTGAATAGTTTAGAATGGCTGTATTAGAAACCTGTTTGGAGACGATATTCTACTACGTATCACATCTAAGTGGCAACAAGGTGATTTATGATTTAATTATTGTTGTAGCCATAACAGAAAGAAAGTTGTTCAATCATACTATTTCTAGACGAGTCACTCAAGTGACAATGAGCTCTTATCTAAAGGAATGGCTGAACACCAAGTATTCTAACAGTTTTACTCACCTGCTATCTATAAAGAACTGGCATCATCTGCTTCCAAAATCTCGCATGGAAGATGTCTGGATTTCTGGGGTTAGAACTAGGTCAATCCCAACAAATGCGTTACTGGTTCGATTTAAATTATTTAATACAGACAAATGCACATGGGGAGCGGTCGAAACTATAGATCACATATTACTTCAATGCCCCCAATACAAGCAGATACGAGAGCCCCTTCGTCAAAGAAATGGTATTGGAGCGTTATCCTTCTCTTGGTTGTTTGTAAACAAATAAAACATGTCATACGATCACCTTAAATCATAAAATGAAAATCTCGTCACGAAAACACATTCCGAACAGTTAAGCCAGTTTTGTGCACTTTATCTCACACTTGGCGCATTTTACCCTCTGTACAGTCAACACCCCCTAAAGACTTAGGAAGTGTTGACTGTACAGAGTTAGGGGTACAGACTTAGGGGGACTATACAGGCTTAGGGGGTGTCTTTAGGGAGTGTTGGTACAGTTCTCTAGTCCTTAGAAGAAAATATTTAAAAATTATGTGAGTAAAATATTTATGAATAGTAGTTTCTATATTTGAAACAACACAATTAAGTCAGTACTATATGATACATAAAAACTGCATGCAATTTGATAATATGATTATTCTTTTATGAGTAATTTATTCCATCATGTTATTTAACCCAGTGAAGAAAATAGAAAAAAGAACTTATCTATTCTACAGAATATCTTTTATCTATATATAATTAGTCTTTCTTCCTTATTTATATTATAATCTATATTTGAAATTAAATCCATTATTTTTGGTGATAATAATATATTTCAATTTACATTTTAATAATTGCATATATTATAGACTAAAATAAAAATTTTGAAAATTTAGATTTCTACAATTTCTGAGAAATTTCAACAAGGGATTTGTATTTTCCATGGTTCTCACTAAAAATTTAATTGATACCCATTCATCATATATTATATGTAGTTTGCATATACATTGTTAGTAAATTAGAAAGAAAACATTAAAAGCGATTGATTGTTGTTTTTTCACTAATTATTCAGAGGTTCCATTGCCAGATTTTTTATCTTAAATCTTTCCATTATTATTACATCATTTAATATCTAGTAGTTATAAGTATTTGTTTCTTAATCACTGTAAAATGTTTCTTATAAGACCACTAATTCCCAAAGTGACCCAGGTTGACTCCTATGAATCCAGAGGAGACCACACTGGGGTCCACGTAGACGTGAAAAGAAAACAAGGGTTCACAAGTTGTAAATGGGGGTCCATGAAATATTTTCTGGTTTTCATAATAAAAAACGAAAATTTTATCTTGAATTTAGATATCAATGTAGGCAGGTAGCATCATTCTCTAGGTAAGAACTCAAAAAAGTTCGAGACTCAGTTCAAACATAGAATTGAATAGAAGATAATGGTACAAGTGTACACCACATTTCGAGACTTGCAAAGTGCCGCCCGGGCACACGCTCGTCCGGGATGCTTGTTTGGACCTGCGAAAGGAGAAATGCGACTTGCACTGTGCTTGCAATCTACATTAGTATAAATACTAATGCATAGAACAAAACTTATTTGTTTCCATGATTTTTAACATAAAAGTGAATCGATGTCAGTGTTTGCAGTGCCGAAAAAAGTAAGTATCTGCCTATCTGTTATACATGTTTATCGAATATTGTAACTAATCAATCATATTATAGTCGTTTTACTATTTGAGTGTTCAACATGATGCAAAAAATAAGAGTTTTAAAGTGTATGAAAAGGAGTTAAACAACTTAATTATTAAAACAGATTATGGATATTAGACATAATATTAAAAATATAAGGTGTTCTCATATTAATTTAAATCATTGCTGAGCAGCCAATTTAGTACATGTTAGAGACTAAAAAGAACTTAACATAGATTTTGCTTCCGTAAACGATCCTTATAACTATGAAGGAAGAATCACAGGCATACCTATAGACTATACCATAGTAGCCACAGAAGATCCCAAAGCAGCTTTAATAATTAAAAAGTGCTTTCAAGTCAGTCCAATTTACGTAAATAAAAACATGGTTATTGTAAGATTTAATAACTTTAATACAGACTTCATCTTTTGTTCAGTATATTGTCCCCCTTCTAATCCGATACAGAATATGCTAGATCAACTGGAAATTTATTTGGTGAATAATCCATCATCAAGTTGGCTTATATTTGGCGACTTTAACGCTAAGTCTAAAGCTTGGCGACCCAATAAAACAGAAATTAGAGGAGATACATTAATGGAATTTATCTCCAAATTCAATCTTATTGTGGAAAATGATGTACAAAGCACCCGACATTTTCTAGTACGATAGGGACTAGTTGGATAGACATTTTAATAACTAGTAATTTAATTAATATACCAATCAGTAATTGGAAGATTGTAGATAGTTATACGGCAAGTGATCATCATCTTTTGACATGTGAAATAGAAGTGGAAAAGATCAAGAGAGTTACTCAGACTAGATGGAATTCTCGAACTATCGATTGGGAGGGATTTAAAGAAGAACTCAAGACTATTCCTGGGGATTTTGAAATTAAAGATGACAGTGATATAGAACAACTAGTCAAAAATATCGAAAGTAAGATTAACTTGTGTATTAAATATAGAAAAATGAAAAATTTAACAAAAAACCACATAATTATTGGTGGACAGATAAGTTAACAATGGAACGCAGTAGAATACGACCACTCAGACGTTGTTATCAAAAGGAGGTTAATTAAAATTTAAGAAATAATAAGAAAGAAATATTTAAAAGAACTTCTGCTCAATACAGGAAAAATATACTTGAAACTAAAAAATGCGCTTTTAAGGACTTTCTTAATAATGTCACAAACTCTACAGCTTTTGGTGGACAGTAAAAGTAGTTAGAGATAAGTTACATATCACTACAATTAATAGTACTATACTATTGGATAATGGAGAATACACAGGTAATATCATGGAGGCAACAAATGTCATCTTGAAGTCTCATTTCCCTTTTGAGGATAACGTCGACTATAATGAAAGTATAAACTGTAATGACAACCAACCATTATTTACTAGTTATGAAATAGAAGAAGCTATAAGAGATATGGACTAGAATAAAGCTTCTGGGTATAACGCCATTTGTCTTGAAATTTATGAGGAGTTATTTCAAATTGATAAAACTTGGTTTACTAAGCTTATTAATAAATGTTTAAATGATGGAATCTTCCCAGAAATATTGAAAGTAGCAAAAGTGGTACTAATACCAAAAGAGGGAAAAGACCCAACTAAGACGGACTCATATAAACCGATATGTTTACTTCCAGTATGGAGTAAAATACTAGATAAATTAATAAAGCGCAAACTATATTACTTCTTCAATGTATAGTAAATAAATTATTAAATTAAAAACAATATGATTTTCTTAAAAGTAAAAGCACAAACGCGATGTCATTATAGAAATTACAAACAAAATAAAAGAAATTAAAAACTATACTTGCCTGATATCATTAGTCATTAAAAATGCATTTAACTGCGCACGTTGAAACGATATTCTTAGTATTTTAAACAAATACAAAGTTCCTAACAACATTATGAGAATGGTTCATTCATTCTTATATAATAGACTTTACATTGATGCCAACAACAAATGGACTAAATATAATATAAGGGTTCCCCAAGGCTCATGTCTTGGACCCTTTCTATGGCTAGTCATAGCAAATGAATTACTCAACAATGATTTTGGTCTGGAAACCCAATGTCAAGCTTTTGCTGATGATATTGTAATATTGCTGACTTCAAGTTCTTATTATCATTTCACTGAATTATCTAAATATCCTCTACAAATTGTAGATAATTGGGCAGAAAAATTTGGATTAACTCTAAATATTCAAAAATGTCAATATATAATTTTTGTAATTAGTAAGGAAATAACTAGGAAACCTACTATTACTATAAGAAATCAAAGATTAAAATACATAAGTAATCTTAAATACTTAGGACTTATATTTGATACAAAACTTAATTGGATAGATCATCTTAATAATATTAAAAATAAAATTGACAAAATACAAAATAAATTAGCTAGAATATCTAGAGTAACATGGGGACTTAAACCCTTGATCATAAAATTATTATATTTGACAGTAACAGAAAGTATAGTACTCTACGGATGCCCTATATGGTACTCAGATACTGTGAAGATTAATAATAAGTTAGCTCAACTCCAAAGGATTGCTTTATTAAAAATCATGAAATAATATAAAACAAAATCCACAGACGCTTTGCAAGTTTTGGCGGGCTGTGTGCCTCTTCATTTAAAAGCACAGTCAGTGCAGAAAAAGTTCCTACTATGGAATTTGAAGCAGTCAATAAAGATACAAGATACCATTTGGGATAGTTCTTCTGCATGGACAAAAGAAACTAATTATATAGCACCTTGGAATCAGATATCAATTAATTGGAGTACTATGTCTAATCATGATGATTGGTATGCATATACATATGGCTCTAAAATAAATGGACAAGTTGGCTGTGCCTCTATTATATTTTAAATGGGCATGTTATGGAGAAGTTTCAAGCGCGTTTAAATAATGATGCCTCAGTTTTTGAAGCAGAAGCTAATGCTATTTATTGTACTCTTCAGAATATTATTCAAAACAAAATAAACAAATGTCACATACATACAGATAGCAGATCTGTCTTGAATGCACTTCAGAATTCTAATACAACAAGTGAAACGATAAAAAATATTCGCGCCATAATTAAAGAAAACTTAAATACCTTTACATTGCATTGGGTTAAAGCTCACATTGGCATAGAGGAGAAGGAGCTCGCTGATGTAGCTGCTAAAGAAGCTAGTAAAATTTAACAAGTAACAATAAACGTTAAATGTAGCAAACAACAGTTAAATCATCTATTATCACTAGAAGAAATAGCTAAATGGCAACAACTATGGGACGCATCTAACAAGACCAGGAGATTACATACACTAATAACAATGGTTACCACTAAAAGACTTCTAGCCGACTTTTTTTATAAATCAAGTATTAACAAACCATGGCAATTTTGGAACCTATAGAAAGAGATTCCTTGGATTAACAGATATTTGTCCTTATGACAAGGAAATACAGGACTCAGATCATTTAATTTTTAACTGTCACCAATATGCAAACATAAGAAAAAAATGGTATCCGAAAAATTATCAAAGTGCATCATTAAAAGAACTCCTTGAATATAAAAATTTCAGAACTGGGATAAGGGAAATTATGTTAACAGAACTACAGATTCACTTAAATACTTAAAAGAATTACCCAATTAGAAGAAAATAACAAAGAACAAAAACTTATCTAAATTAAAAAAAATTATTTTTGTAAATCTCCACTTGTATATATTTTCTTTTATTGTAATTATGTTTAGAAATTTTTGTTAAATTATTTATGCCAAGTTGGCTTAATTTTGTATTGTTAATAAAGGCCAGGTTGGCCTAATCTTACAGTTGGAGGACAACTTAATGATAGCAGAATATAATTTTTTGTAACTGCTTAAAATTTGAGCTTCTAATTTATAATACTTAGTGTGTTTGTTAACTATACAAATGATTATAGCAATTGCTATCCAACGTACCAGACATCAGCCGAACGCCTTAGGGAGGGACGGTCAATTTGATGATTACTATTTGAGTGTAGTAGGTAGTTATATGGCAAAAATTTAATACTAGAAATTATTCAAAACTTCTATAAAAGAACAAAAACCCAGGGAAGATTAAACTTTAGGTACCAACGTACTTTTTTGTTTAAGATATTCATTTACTTGACGACGGCGATTCATTAAAAGTGCACTGTTTCCGATGGCATTATCTTTTATTGCTGTTGTGTTATAATACCCATATTGGGGTACAATCGCCTCAAAACAAGCATTTTTTAGAGTGACTATTTTTTACTGTTGATTTTTGTCAATTGTTGATTGTTTGTAATAATAAATGTTTACAATTTTGTATAACTACAAGTATTATTTTAATAAATATGACGCAAGAAAATGAGCTACATTTTTTCTCAGCACTCCCAATTTAGGGTAATATTTTTTAAAGGTTTTGGGAATACAGTAAAAATGTAGCAGCAAGGGGCCTACCGAAAATAGCAAAACTTTGAAAGTTGTCCACTAGAAAAAAGTTCGGAAACCCATGCTTTAAACCATAGATCCCGATCTAATTAGCCCTCGTAAGCAAAAAAATTACTGTCGAGCGATAGACAAACAAGTCAATCTCATCACTTGTCAGAAATCTTGGATCACAAACTAAAATCATTGTAAAACAAATCATCACAAATAGAACCAAATCTAATAATATAATATAAAATTTCAAACTGCAAGTAATAATTTCATCAAAATCAAAACTAGTTGTATTACTCTCAAATACTTCTTTTTCTGCCACAAACCAATAATGTATTTTTTTAACAATGCACCACTAAGCAAGCTCTTAAAAACAAATATCAGACTTGGAAGAAAAAGTGTAGTTACGATCAATGTCAGTTTATTTGATCGATTTATGACACAGATGTTAGAAAAGAGAAATTATTTAATTTCTCTTTCAGTGAAAGAGAAACTAAATTGTTTCTAGTTTCCCTTTAAATAGTTATTTTTTAAAAATAGTTTCTTGTTTAATTATCATTTGTTAGTAAAATATTCAGCTAGTTGAAAACATTCATGGAAATAAATGCTATTATTTTGCTTTTTAAATGCTTACAACAGATAGCGAAATGTTTTAAAAAAAATCATTTGTGAAATATTCGGTGACGAGATTAACCATATTACGCGATCCGTATATTTTCAATGAATCAATTATAGTTTTGGCGCTTTATTTCAGAATATTTTGTGAGTCTGAATAAGGTAAATGTAATTTTCTTTTAGTTGTAAACTATATTGATAACTTTTAATATAAATATATTTTCCATTTATAGCATGATTCATTGATAAAGGACAACTTTAAAGTTTTGAGTTTCTCAGTTGTTCCGAAAACTATAGATAAACCTTTCATACCTGTCGATTTCAGTACATATTGTGCGTCTTAAGTAATAATTATGTCTTGTATATGGACCGTGATTTTTATTAACTACTTGAATATCATGTTTTAGACATAAACTCGTTACTTGATGTTTATATCTGCACCAATTAATTGCTGTAAGAGGAATGCAAATTGTGACTAAAGTTTTCTCATTTATAAACATATTAAGGTAAAAGTGAGCATTATAATCACAGACTCGTAAATTAGCGAAAATTTCTTCGCCGAGCCTTCGAGACATAAGCCATCAATTGCATTAGAATTGCCTATATTTCAGTTTGATCAACTCTCGTAGACTTAACATTACTTGACGTCACAGTTCAAATTTCAGCAATTCTTCCTATGAATGATAGAGATTTCTTTCAGTTTTGCTGTAAGAAAATAACTATTTTACCAGATATTATAATAGATCGCTTTTACGGATAAAATTTTTAGGATTGCCAAATTTTAATTAGTAGATTTCAGATTTCTTGATAAATTCTTATTTGGGAATTTTGTTTATAACCAAGTTTTTAAAATGCTAATTAATTCATATGAACATCTAAATTGGATTTTCTTTGTTTTGTTTGAATCAATTTCACTCTTAAATTTTGATATTTTTCTTATGTTATTCTTGTAAAAATATTTTGGGTAAAAGACAATGGAACTGTACAGGGTTGGTGCGATTTCCAATTTCCGCGCCAAGTGCTAGACAGCTATTTTGCCAACCTAATTTTTGTCACTAAGCACAATATCTGCATACTAAATACCAATCACATTCGAATTTCAACTTTGGAATCGCGCTCTACTTTAAATTATAAATATCTAAATTTTGAATATTTCAATATAATTATATACTGAAGAAGTATTATAAAATTCTAGAAACAATTTTTTTATTAAAACTCTAATTTTAATATACTAAGTGATGGATTCACCTTAAAGAAACTTCAGTGTAGCATTACCTACTACAGTGACAACCAGGTACTAAAGCTAAGTTTCTAACATTAACAAATAGCATTTTTATTAAAACTCAAAATTTAATATAGCAAGTAACTACTTGCGCACTCACCTTAAAAAAACTTAAGTTTAGCACTACCTACAACAGTGACAACCGAGCAATAAAGATAGACTTCTAACGTTAACAAATTGTATTTTTTATGCTAACTTGAATTTTAACTAACCGGACGTGTGATACCCACCTTCAAGAAATTTCAGTAGGGTACAATCTAACACTAACCTGAAATACACATAGCTTACATAAAGATTTATTTACTTATATAAGCATACATTTTTATAAAAACTAGAGTTTCTAATTATCCCTCTGAATGAAATTTTAATGAAAAATAAAATAACTCACCTGACCAAGAACTTTAAAGAAATCTTTTACTGTATTTTGTTTAGTTTCTTTGCCATACATACTCTGCGATGTATGAATCAAACTGATCACGCACATGATTAGTACTCCATACAGTACTTTTAGTTTCAAACAAAATATGAAATAATATAACTTTAAAAAAATTCCAAACAATATTGTTTTCAAAAATTACAAACAATATATCTTTCGAAAATTTGAGATAATATAACTTTATAAAAATTCGAATTCCAATAACAGGAACATTAACGTTGCAAATTCTTAAATTGTAAACAAATTAAATTACTCATTAAACGCAAGGGTTGCACAAAAAAAAGCAAATTTTGTGCAAGTCATACAATCACCTGAAATCATAGAATGTAAACCTCATCGTGCAAAGACATTCTGAACTGTTAAGCCAGTTTCAAGCACTTTATCGCATGCTTGGCACATTTTACCCTCTATACAGTTCTCTACTCTTTAGCGATATTTTGTCTTAATATATTGATATATTAAAAAAATTTCTTCTTCTAACCTTTCCAATGTATTAAGAAAATTAAGCAAGATCTTCAAGACTCTATTTATTTACTAAATTTATTATTGTTTTTATTATAATTTTTTGGAAATTTAAACATCCTTGAGTAAATATTTTATAATTGACTTTGCCAATTATTTTATGTTTTGTACTTCCTTTCAAATTATTTCATGGAGATGATGTATAACATAATGCTAAAGGAAGTTGAAGTGGACAGACGATAAAATAATGCCATGGCATTATTTCATCATCTGACAGGATACGATTGTTGGAATGCAAATTCTTTAAAAATTAGAATTAGACTTCTGTTGGCACTCTTTAACTTTGGATAGTCTTTGGGTAGGAAACATTGATAAATACACTACATACATAAGCCTTGGGTAGTCAATGTTTAAAAAATATTATTAAAAGAAAAGTGTAAATAAATTTTTATTGTTAAAAAACATTTTTAAAAGTTTAATAAGATATTTATGTTTAACTATTGAAAATTCAGTACTTAATGAGATTTTTTAAGTGTGTGTGTGTTTTAAACAAAGCATTTTTTTAAGTTCTTGAAGAGGGCAAAAAATTAAGCGATTAATATGAATACCATTTATTGGAAATTTTTGAAATCTGGTCAATATAATGTTTTAACTTTATTTTAGCTACCCAGATTTACAGATTAAGTATTAAAAGGTATTAAAGTAATTCTATTTGAAACTATCAAAACTAAAAATGTCAGCAAATTTCAAAAAATTATACATGTTTTATAAAAGTGTTATTTTTTACAATTTTAAATTTTTTGGTATATCTAATTATATAAAGTTAAATTAAGTTAATAAAAAATAATATGAATTAAATATACAATATTTTAATAATACTAAATTTTGATATTTTCTTCATTATATTTGATAATAAAGTTTTAAATTTTGCATGTAATTTTTACTATATAAAAGTGTATCTTATTAAGAATATCTGCATAAATATTTGGAAATACTTTCAAATCGTTTAAACAAAATAATTTGAATTATAAAATATTTGTTAAAATGTAATAAAATTTTTTAGCCATAAAATTTTTTTATATTGAAATTATGCCCATTCTATATCTAAATTTGTTGTTTAAAAAATTGATAACTTCAAGATTGTTCATTAACACTGAATTAAGACAAGAAAAATGGATATAAAGAACCATTTCTTGTACTATTACTGCTTGGCGTTTTGAATTGCCTGAGTTGCTAGGCCATGCACAAAAAATGTTACTGATTTTCGGCAAGTTTTAAAGCCAATAACTTTCATTTGAAATGAAACTTGGCAAAACAAAATAATATATGAATTTCAATTGTGCAACTGTTTAAAAAAATCTAATATTTTTGGATAAATGGAACAAAATTCTGAAATTTTGAAAAAACTGGAAAAAAAAAAAGCTGTGACATCGGATGTTGTTAAGATTACGAGAAATGCTCTAACTGAAATATCGACAACTAATGTTATAGGGGTTTTAACTATTAGAATTTCATTGGCAATCCATAATATGCACCAAGAAAAAGTAGCAACAATGTATGAAATTGGAATTTTCCCGGTTTTAAATTGCTTAGCCTAATGCTGAATAAAAAAACTAATATTATTA
>JAJQOW010000955.1:37500-72102 GCA_037975125.1 Latrodectus hesperus | reverse complement strand
TTCATGACTGTGTAGAAAATTATTTACCTTAAATGTATGAAATAGATAAAAATGCAAAAGTTCATTTATCTGCAAGTGTATTTACACAGTATATTAGAATTATTTTTCATTATATTTTAAAATTTTAATTAGAAGCGAAAACCAAACATAAAGAAATGTAAAAGAATTTATTTTGAAAACTAAAGTTTAATACTCTTTTTCTAGTTTTAAAGGAATTTATGTAATTCAAAGTGAGTATAAAAGGAATAAATAAAAAGAATGAAAAAAAATTCTCAACAAAAGCTGAAATGTTATGACTTTTATGTCATAAAAACTACTGTAAATCCCATAATTTAAGTTATTGCATCTATCTACATGTATAAAAATTCTATGAATATTTTGTTAGATATTTATTTAGAATGAAAGATTAATTTTATATTTAATATTTTATCAGTTTGATTGCAAAATGGTCAGAGCTCTTTATATATTATGGGTTTGACTTCCAATATCTTATATTCCTAATTGTTCTATGTAGAATTTGTTGAAGTTATAATTCAGTTAAGTTTATGGTAGAAGTATATGGTTCAGATAAGTATATAATTGAAGGAATTTTTTCATTATATTATATGCATGTATGTGTAGAACTAATTTGATGCAGTTTTATTGCTAATTTATTAATAACTTATTTTTGCTTTTTGCTAACCTATTTCTTAATATCACAAATTGAATTATATATATGATTGTAATTTTTTTATTTTAAATATTGCATGTATGAGTTTGATTTTATACTTATTTCCTTTAGTGAGCACCATATCCATAGCTAAACCTGAAAATGGTAAAATGCTGGAAAATATGATAATCAATATGGCTCGTACTGGTCAGATAAGAACACAAGTAATTATCAATACACTTACATTTTTATTTAATCATACATTTTTACAAATCTAATTAAATAACAGAATAGGCTTTTTAATTATATTTTAATTGTTATTTATTTTGATGTGATATCAGTTTCATATAATGTTCCTGCTTTAATATAATTGAACACGTGTTATTTATTTTATATAATTGCTATGCATTGTTAAATCAATAACATATGTCTACTTTCAATCTCTCAATTGTATTTATAAAAGTAACTCAATATATAAATTTAATATTTACATGGAAATTTAATTTTTTCATATGATATAATTTATTAAAATTTCCATATGATTTTAGTTTTTAAATGATTTTGTTTTATCTTATTTAAAATTTTTATTGCTTTTGATGTTACTGTGACTTATTCTTTACATTCCCTTTATCTTTTAACTAAGTTTATGCCTCTGTATACAGTTGTTATTATATTTTTCGTCAATTCATATTATTTTTTATTGTTTCATTGATAAAACCTAAATACTACCTAAGTATATATTCATTGATAAAACCTAAAAATATATTCATAGATAAAAATTACAATAAGGCCTTATTTTTTTAAAGAGTAATTTTTAAAATTTTTTTGTAAATTCATGATTTTATTATTATAAGCTTCCTAGGCAGAGAAATAATTTTAACATGTAAAAAAAAAAAATATTTAAAAATAATGGTTTTATTGAAACATTTGATAAAATTATTTGTATTGTTGAAATTTTTATTGAAAAAATAGCATTGTAGGAAGCAAGAATTATTTTTGTCATTATATATTGGAATATTATGTATTTAATTTGTGCTTGTAATAACTTTAATTTAGAAAGTACTGGTTTAAAGTATTAAATTTTTTACTATACTATAAATTTCTTTTGAAAGAATTTTATGTTTCAAACATCTTAGTTTAAAAGAAGGGGAAAAAGATTGAAATATTTTGTCAATAAATTGTTTACACTGGTAGCTGAATGGTTAGCTTTAAGTTGAATAATTTATAGGCTTAATTCCCATCTTATATGTGATATTTGTTAGTATTTTGGAATCACTTTTAAATTTGTACGTCCCAGTCCAATTGATTCTTGCGTTAAAAAAGTAACCATACAGTGGCAAATAAGACTAAAGAAATATTCAATAAATTAATCATTATGTACATTTTTATTTCAAAAATATTCTCTTTTAAGTAAGCAAATTATTTACCTTAATTATGTGAAGTCACAAAAATTATCAAGAAATCAAATTCTTCAATGAATTAGGAAAGTAACAATTTTAGTTCTTTAAATTATTTTCAGAGTGTTGAGAATATTAATGTAACAGTTTTCATCAATTTTCTGTTTTGATGGTGACTATATTCAGAATCAGGACAAGAAAATATCCAAACCACTGTTGCATTGAGGTGTGTTGAATTGCGTATGATGCTTCAAAAGTATATGAACATTTTAGTAATTGAACTGTGACAGTAAAAATATATTATACATTGTTTTGTTTAAAATGTAAAACATTTGTATATTTAATACATTATTTCATTAACTTAGGTTATCATTAATAACAACATGGAAATAACAATTAAGTTTATTTTTTCCAAATTTTGTACAATAGAATTAAAAAATATCTATACTTAAAAATTTTGCTCTTTTGAATTCTGTGATACATAAACTCATCAATCTCATTTTTCAAAACTATAATTTTTATATGAATTCAAAATGTATTATTCATTTATCTTTTAATACCTATTTCCCCCTAACTTTATAAATTGATACTTTGAATTTATTGCATTTTTTGGTTTATTGTAATTTTTAATATTGAAATTAAACTTCTGGAAAAAATATCAAAACATAAATTCATTTTAATTTCTTAATAATTTAAAAATAGTAAGATTAAAATTGTTTTATGTTAACAAGTTTAAATATCAATAAATAATCTGCTATATATAGATTTATATGCCTGACATTCATTTTATAAAAGTGAACAATTACATGAAATTGTTAAATGGCATTCTGGGATATAATTTCTAGGCTATTTCTTTTAAAGTTTAAAATGTAAAACTATTGAAAAATAACATTCTTAAAAGAATGTAACTGTATTTGTTAATGACTGAAGTCGAAACTACTCGTATAATTTGGGAATGTTCTAGCTCTTAATTTTTTTTATGTTTAACTACTATATTGCCAAAAAATAAGAATAATAGTAAATAAAAATAATTAATTTTAAACTTTAATAATTTTTTAACCAAATGATCATGATTGGAAAGAAAAAAGAAATAGGAGGAAACTAAAAATCTTGTTATTTAGGGGGAAAGGAATATTTTAAAATAAAATCCTAAAAAAAACCCTTTTTATTTTTTTTATTATAAAATTATGACATAATTTTAACAGATTTTCTGTTGAAATTTGAACTATTCAATGAAAATGATTAAAAACATTGTGTACATTTATAGTTATGAATCTCATTTATAGTTAGACGTAATTAATATAATATACAATTATTGTAGATAAAACTAATAAAGAGATTAGACTGTTCAACAGTGGTTGCAAATGGATTCACTAATGAAAAAAAATTTAAATTTAAATATTAATTATATTGGTTGAAGATATTGTCTAAAAATGAAGAAGAAAATTATTTTTCTATTCCACCTATCCATCAGGTAGTGGCCTAGGTCTCATGTCTTCAAATAAAACCTGCTTCTGAAAGCTTGCAAGCAATTTTTATGATGTTGCCTAGTTAATCTGTTAAACTGTTATTAGCTCAATAAGAATATATTTTTCTATTTATACAACTATCATTTCTTTAATGGAAAAATAAAAAAGTAATTTTAATCTTACATGCACAAAGTTTAGAAGGAGTATATAGTAAAATTCATTTTAAATCTACTTAAGTAACATAAATAGCAGAACATATTAAAATGATTAATTTAAAAATATTATTGAAATTTATATGATACTGAGTTGTCTTTGTGTGTATTGAAGTTATTGTGCTTTATTTATATTTACTTTTTTAGAAATGTTATAAAAATTGATATAATGTGTTAAAGAAAAGTTTAAAACCTTGTTCTTTTATTTTTTAATTTATCTTTTAATGGATATTATGAACAAAGAATTAAGTTTGTTGAAAAAGAAGAGCTTGAGTATTAGAATTAGTTTTTAGTTTACATTATACTATCAAATGTCAACTGATATTAAGAATTGTACTTTAGTTTCTTAATGTTTATTTTTTTATACAAAAAACGTTCTGAAACTTTATATATATTTGTTACTATAATATGATTAAATGATCAGTTGGAAAAATCATTGTTGTCAAGATAGAAATTCTCAATATACTTGTATAAAATTTAAATTTCAATAAAAGAGTTAAATTTAAACTAAAAGGCATAGAACTATTTTTTCATTTTTATTTTCTCAAGAACTAATAATTTTCATTAATATGGATAATTTTTATAATTTGTTTTTATTAAATTATATTAATTAAAAATTGTTCAGAAATATCTTAGAAAGTTTTATTATTTACTCATAAACTATGAAATAATAATAATGTTTGCAAAAAATTTTGAAGTTTTCTTAATATCTACTGGTATAAAATTTAGTCTTAAAAAAATTAAGGTTTTGTAAATAACATACAGAACATACAGAATTTCTGTGAATTCAGAAAATTGATTTATTAAAATTTAAGCAAAAGGTTTTCTAAATAATTCGATTTAAATTATATGAAATTAACCTACTTTATTTAAAAGAAAACGTAAATAAGCATTATCTTACAAATATGTTGAAACTGTTAATAACTTGTAATTTTCATCAGCTGTTAAAATGTTTGTATTAAGTAATTAAAAAATCATTAGAAAGAAAGTCAAAGAACATAATAAGATGATTCATTCTATATTACTAATAACTTATGAAAACAATGTATACTATAAAGATCTGTTTGAATTCACCTCAATGCAAAATGTGAATAACTGAGGGGAAAGCATGATATCAATCAATATCCAAGAAGGTTCTAGTAAAACTTATCGATCTTTAGGTTTTAATAACTTTTAAACGAGGTTCGACATATTTTAAACATAACCTATATTTTTATTTCGTTAAAAGTCAAATTAAAGAAATGGATTATTTTCTAACTGTACAGGGAATGCATTTTTTCTTTTGTACTGCACATGCTTTGATTTTAACCTCATTTTACACGATTGTTGATATTTTTTTATTTGGCTTCCCTATAGCATTCAGTTTAAAATTTGCTTTGTAACTTTATAACTTTCACTTCTCCATGTCGATATACGAATTTGAATGTTTCCATAGATAGTTCAGGTCAAGATAATATGAAATGACATTAGCAAACTGCAACTTTAGTGTCGTTCAGAAGAACTGAATTTGTTCTTGAGCTTAATTGAACAATGCTGATTATAGTTAAAATAAATCAACCAAGTATTGGGGCCATCTTTTATTTATTTGATGAAAAATAAATGACATTTTTTCAAAACTTTATTGTAAGCTTTTCTGATGAAAAATATTTTTTTTGTCAGGTTATCTATGCAGGTAAATAATATGCACTATGAAATTCGAAACATTTTTAGCCGGGCTGGCAGCCGAATGGGTAGTGCTCTTGCTTTTGGTTCAACAGTTTGTGGGTTCGAATCCCACCTTGGGCATGGATGTTTGTAGTGGTTTGGAATCCACTTTAAACCGTAGGTCCTGATCTAATAAGCCCTCATGTGCAAAAAATGTTCGTTGAGCTACAAACAAATCAAACCATTCGAAACTTTTTTAACACATAATCCACAGATTATATACAGGAAAATATGGTAATTATTTTATTTAAATAATTCATCAATTGGAGTTACTTCTTCGATATATATTATCATAAGAAAGTTGAATTTGAAATTCCATAGTATGTTTTTAAATAAAAAGTGATAAACTACATTTAATGTTATGTATATTTATTTTGTAATTAATTATGAAACATTATTTGAGGTTTGTCTGGAATTCAAATACAATACTTGTTTAAAAAAATATTAGGGATTTTTAAGAAAATTGGTTTTGAGAAGTTTCTACTGGAATAAAATTTTGAGAAATACTTTCTCGTGTTCATTGTTATTATAGTGAACATAACTATAACTTGATGTGTTCACTAAAGAATTATATACTTTTATTATAGTATTCTGAAACCATATTAGGTTTGTGAGTTTGAATCCCACCTTGGGCATGGATATTTGTAGTGATTTGGAATCCACTTTATTGTTTGTGTCCTGTTCTTATGAGCCCTTGTGCTTAAAAATTTACTGTTGAATGACAAACCTTTTTAGATATGAGTGATAAAATTAGTTCTTTGTTTCTGATTCCATATATTGTATCACTTTTATATCATATCTGAAATGAATAAAATTCTTGTAATAACTTTTATTCCTTATACATTTCATAGTAAATAATTTTCACCTTCATATTTATTAAAAATAGGAAGAAATTTTTAAAAGAAGGTGCTAATAAACCTAAATATAATGTAGACCTAAATAAATTATAATTATTTTATTAAACTTTCATAATATTTTTTGTGCTATATTTTTATTTTACTTTGGTGTGTTTTAAATTCCTTAAATATTTGTGTTAATGGTAATTTTTTTAAACTCATTTTAGCTTGAAGATAAAGAATTTGTCCATCTTTTAGAAGAAGTAAATCGTCAAATAAAACAGAATACTCCAACCGTAAAGGTAATTAAAATCTATTCAACTCAGAGAAATATGTTTTAATAAAAAAAAAGCTACTATTCTTTTGATCTCTTTGTTTAAAAATTTGAGTTTCATTTGAAAAAGATTTTTTATTTCATCAAAGAATAAAATTTTGTAAACTATTGAAGCAGTTTAAAAAGTATTTAAAAAATAAATTAATTTATTAGTTTAAAAAGCAATATCTATTAAAAGTGTCATATCTATTTAATGGAAAAAAAAAAAAAAAAAAAAGAATATACATTTGATATATTTTTAGTGCAAAATTTTCATGTGTCCCAATTTTTTCAGAAATCAAATTGATATTATTTTTTAAAGTTTCATGAGTAAAATTTGCTAGTTGTATATTTTATTTTATTAAACATTTTTGATTCACACTGAATTATTTAATCCAATATAATTTTGGAAATTTTGATAAGTTTTTATTTACAAATTAATTATATTTGACACTTTCATTTTCTTTTACAAAATTTTATATTTTAAAATTTTGATGAAAGGAAAAGTGCTAAAGTTATTAGCTTTAAATTCTAAAAAATTTATTAGTGGAAATTCAATGGAATTGGTTGTTAGATAGAAATATTTCCTTTTGTAACTTAATAGTTGTGATTATTTATTTAAAATGCAAGCGTTCAGATTATTAAGTTGTGTACTGATTATGTTAAATGTGCTTATATCGTAATTATGATTTTTGCTACTACCTCTGATTTCATTGGTATCCATATTAAAAATTATGCTGTTAAAATGTTATTCCAAAAATATACTTGTTCGCAATTATTTTCTTATAACATTTAACTGAGTACAAAATTCAGTGGTTGAAAGAAATAATCTTCAAATGTAAAGAAAAATACAAAAAGAATTGTTGTATTTATTATGTGATTAGTGAAAAGAACTCTTAATTATCATAATGCTTTTATTTAATTTTTTTGTCTCTTATGATGATAATAATGAAGGTCTCTTAAAAATACAGAAAATATATTATTTTTCCAATTAATATAAAGTCTTTTTAACTCTCTTCATATTTTTTAGTTAAAAAATTGAGAAAATTTAAGAGTTCAACTGCATATTTTTTTTGCAGGAATTGAAGTCAATAAAAAATTTCTGATGATATACTTTTAATTGATCAATTTGGGCTGTGATAAATGTTATTTTTTCTACATATCTTATAGAAAAGTCAATAAATAAGTAATGAAATACCTTATTTAAAACTATAGAGAAAAATATTTTATTCACTTTATTAAATTGTAGTAAAGAAGGGTTTAAAATTTTTTTATCAGATGTATAATTTTTGAAAAGGAATTCAAAATTTGTGCTACTCACAATAAATCTTAAATGATATTATAACTAAATTGAAATAATTGAATGATTGAATTATCTTAATGTGCTCGCAATATTGAGAATTTCAATATTTTGAATAATGAAACTTTTAACTGAACTTTTTTATTTCAATTGAAAATTATTTTGCTTTTTTATACATGCCAGAATTAAGGTTGCAATTTGATTAGCATGATAAACATGCACTTTTAAAGCTTTTACTATTAGATTCTAAAATGATTATGAAAATCGTTGAACAACAAAATGCGTAAATATGTTAATTAACTGAATAGACATCTCACACATGATTTCAATTATAATGATTTTTCAAAACTTATTCTGTAGTGAATATAATAAAATATTCATTTTGTTATATTGTACTAAATATTTTGTTAAAACTTTTCTTATTCTTTTACTCTTTATATAAAATTTAAAAATTTATGTAGAAGATAATTTTACAATGAAGTACATAATTATATCTGTGAATTATGTAATTATATAAAATAATACATCATTAAAGCTTATATTGTCTTCTTTAGTACTGCCATTTTTTACATTTTCAGGTTTAATTTTTTTTTTTAAAAAAATACATGAATGTTTTCAAATTTCTTAAAAAAATATGTAAAGTAAATCAATTATGGCATTAAAATGAATATTTTAATTAGTTGAAATTATATTAAACAGCATTAATATTATCCTTAATTAGAAAGGTCAATACCAATAAAAAATCAATCACATTTTTAATAAAAGCAGTATATAGACTAAACAAAATTCACTTTAAATTTTACAAGTTTTAATAGCCTTAATTCTGTTTTTATTTGCTAATTAGTGTTTTTGTAAATTAACATTATTTATGAATATGAATTATGTTATATTTGACTCATATTAAATTAATAGATTATTTTGAAATTGCGGAACTTGTGGAAAGAATTGTGCATATCTATTATGGCATTTGTGTTATTTCTTGAATAGAAAAACTGACAAACATGTGTTTCTTAGTTAATCTCCAATGTTCAAAAGTACCATATTTAAATATTAGAAATTTTTATAAAATGAACATTATATCAGAGCAATGACATTTGATGATTATTTTTCTGCCAAGTTGAGGATGACATTAGTAATGGAGTTTGATCAGATAGTGGCATTTTTAAATTGATAACCATAACAACATATAAAAATGCAGCAAATGTATTAAAAATTTATAAATTTTTTGAAAATATTTGTAAATATTGAAGAAAATGTGCTTTAAGACAGGTAATGAAATGGGGAAAATTATGCTTCATTATAAAAAAAATAGAATTTACTGTTGCCCTAATTTTAATTATTTTTAATAACTTCTTAAAAATAAAAAAATGAAGAAATTTGAGAAATAGTAAATATATTTTTGTAATTAGATATGTTTAGTAAAACCATAATGAATCAGTTGATATTAGATACAATTCTGCAAGTTAATTAAATGCGAAGATAAATAGTTTAAGAATCCATTTAATGATTTATATAATGAAAGAGACACATGTATCATCTGATGGGACATTTTATCAAAATTTTTTTAATAGATGCAATTTAATCCCATATCATATATATATATTTCAACACATGATACTGTATAAACTTCGAATTTCTTAAATAAAAATTTTCAGCATTAAATTTTAAAGTAAAAATGCAAATGCCGTGAATGGAATCACATAAATCTTGCTTTATTAAATCGTGATTTATTTCTTGTGACATCAAAGTCAGATGTCATATACATAATTTTCTTATAAATATTTGTTTATGTATATGAACAGTTACGTATACATTTAATTGTTTAATAATATTTATATATGATTATAATATGATTCTGTAAAAATTAAAGATATAAAATTTCTGGATAAAATTAAATTGGACAGAATTATCAAATTCAAATGCAAATATAGATTTATATGTAATGTAAACAATCTGAACTTTATATTTATTACCTGCTAAGGTAACATCTAGAGATGAATTCACTCCAATAAGATACCACGCCAGTATTAACATGCAATAGGCGATTAATTGCTTTTGAGGAATTTATTTGAAGATGAGATAAAAATCATTATATATATATATATATATATATATATATATATATATATATATATATATATATATATATATATATATATATATATATATTACTACATTTGATTGCTTACTGCTCTTAGTAACCATTAACTGTAATGTTCATTTTAATCCAGAAATATATTGAATGGTCAGGACAGCTGGATTTTATTTCAATCTCAATTGTTTGTTTTCTGGTCTTCACTTCAACAATTTTTAAGTTTTATTCAATTCAACAAAACATAATTTTGGTTTTTATTTTAACCATAGATGATTGTGGTGAATCAAAATCCTTCTTAAATTACTGGTCTTATGTAAATAAACCCTTATTATAAAAATATGACTTTTAAAGTTCAAACTATGTGCCTAATGCTATGTTAAAGTATTTCTCAAATTACTTTTTATTTTTTCATTGCAACACATTTTATGTTCTGTCTATTTAAAATTGCATATGCTATATATTTGCATATAATCTTATGATGTATACTTACACTTTCATTACAAATTTCCCACAGTTTTCCTTAAAAAATCTGTTTTAGAAGTATCTTTTGTATAATTTAACAAATGATGAAATGTTCATTTTTGTGAGGATAAAACACATTGTAAATTTTGTTTTGTAAACTTTGTGTGTGCAGTTACATTTATTTGCTTTTATAAGAGCTAACAATTAAAAGTTTTAAATTTTATACTAGCTAGCTTCTACAAATAAAAAATATAAATGTGTAATTACAAAAAAAAATATTTTTTTTAAATGAACATTTCATCATTTGGTAAAACAAATGTATAAGATACTTCTCTATATCATAAATTTCCTTTGTGAATTTTACATAATATTAAAGTGCTTTAACTTATTTCTCACTTTATTTAAGTGCATAATTTAAAATTTTGATTGCATTTTGAAATAAATTTCTCTCTTCTAAATGCTTAAAATAATTATAAAATGTAAAAAAGTTCTTGAAATTTATTATTTTGTATATTATTATAATAACTAGTACTAATTCATCACACACACATTCTATATTTGCATATCAGCAGTAAAGTATTTTATAATATAAAACAATTGCACCCAAATTAAGTTTGTATTCTATTTCATATCAACTGAATTTGCTTAAAAAATGAGCTAATTCTTTGTTTTAATTGTAATGGTTTTAGTTTTGAAAATATTAAACTATTTTTTCCAATTTGTGAAGTGATTTCTTTTTATACTCTTTTACTTCCAGTTATTAACATGTTACTGTCACTAACAATTAGGGTCAAATGGTTAAATTCTGTATTTTCTAATTCTAAATAATGTACATGGCAGATTTGTCCAGTATAGAACCTTGCATTAGTAACTCTCACAAAATCAGTCTGCTTACTTTAAGACCATAAACTTTCTTCTAGAACACATTTCTTTATGTTTATTCATTTACATGCAATAATTAGCAAAATTATTTTCTTTCCTAGTTAAAAACTGTTATATTTCTTAACCCTCCTATAGCTATAAGTGACTGATTTTTATAAGTATAGTCGAAAATTGAATTATGTTTCTACTATTGTACTAATCTAATTAACAGCTTATGATTAATTTATTTATATTTTCATTCTGTTTCAAATATGTGTATAAATTCATTGAGACAAACATTCACTACTTTCATTAAACAAACATTCACTATTCATGATGTTGAAAATCATTAATTTTTTTATTTTTTATACTGTTATGCATTTTAAATTACTAATCTTTTTTTAATGTTTAGATATTTTTTGTAATGTAAATGGTCTATTTATTTAATCAAAGTTTCCTGGTTTAAAAATAATAATTATTAAAATAGGTCAAAAAGTTTTTAAATAATTCAATGTATTCACTCAAAGTAATCAGTGTCTCTAATTTGACATAACTAATTGTAAGTTTGCAAATGTTTACATAATTGTTTGCTTATAAAATGTAACATGAAATTTAAATAAATTAATTAAAAATATTTTCAATTTTTAGTTTGATCGAAGACGAGCTGCTGTGGACTCTGATGATGACTTTTGATTGGTGGTTGTTAATCTGTGTGGCTGTGTTATATATACTTTGAAAATATTTTCAAGACTGCTATTTAAATTGTCATATTAAATTCGCAACATATAACTTTGTACTCGCGATTTTATTTGTAAAATCATGAATTGTAGTATTTATGTGTCAAATATTTTCGTGTTTATTTGGATTATTTGTAAACTTATGTAAATGACACACAAGCGCCTCTTTGATGCAATTCAGAAATGTAACTGCTCATATGTAAATACAATTCAGTGCATCATTGCAAATAAAATATAAATCTCTTGAAACTCTTACTTAGTGTACAGTTAAAAATATAATAAACTTTTATACACTTACAAATGTCTATATTTTTAGTCTGACATGCCTATTTTTTTTTAGCCTACATATGTAGATTACGCATAAAAAATATTTTAATATACTTAGTGTTAAAGCTGAATGAAGTATACGTAGAGCTTTTAAATATTAAGTTGCAATTACACAGTTTTTAAAATATTTTGAAAATTCATATGAGAAGATTATTTGCTTTAAGATTTTCTAAGATTAGCATTTATGTTTGTCAGTGATTGCTATAAAATGTTGTAAATCGTGATATTTGTAATAAACCATTACTGAATGCTTCTAACAGAATGTATAATATCACTTGAGGTCTTTATTGTTAATAATTATTATAATTTTTCATATTATATTTTATTTGTTACAGGGAATATGCAATTCAAATTTTGCTTTATATACAATTTTCTATTATCATATACTTTAAATTTTTATAAAGATTATAAAGTCAAAGTGTCTGTTAGGCATTATTATGTTTAGCATTTATCCAAATTTTACATATAAATTCATATGTTTGATAAGAATGTCTTTTTAATACAATATATTTTGCATTTTAAATCATTCCAATTTTGTTTATTGTAAGGAGTGTTTTATTGTTAATAGTCGAAAAGGAATCTGTGTAAAACATTTTGTTGGTATCTTATTAAATTTACCAAGCAATTGTTGATATGTTGCATGCAAATTCCTTTTTATTGTATAAATGTGATAAATTATTTATTTATAATTAAGTAATAAATATTTCATATGAAATGTCAAAAATATTTTATAAATTGCAATTTTTTTTGTACACATTTATCTAAACTTAATATTTTATGTATTATTAATTTGTGTTTTTTGTAGACTTTTTAGAAGTCTTCCAAAAACTCATCAAAATGTTTCCCATTCTGATGACATCATATTCAATGTATATGCATTGAATATTATAGATTTTTATCGATCAATGGAAAAAAGTAAAAGACTTAATTTTATACTTATAATATAATTAAATATGTTAATATCAATAAAAATTTAAAAAATTAAATGAAATGTTTATAGTAATCCTTTTTGAAATGAAAATCTTATCATTAGTTTATTATTTTGGTTTCAAGTATGCACTAAATTTTAGATATTTTGCATGATAATTTTTTTACATTTTAATGAATTGAATCACAAGTAGCAAAATTTTTTTATATATGTATTAAGGATAAATAATATACTTATGCTTAACATCTATATATTTTGTTTTTTCTAATGTATGTTAAATATGTACATTTGTTAAATATTACATTTATGTTAAATGTTTTATGGTTCGGCTGAAAAGACTGCAGAATCATTCTTTTAGAATTTTGGATGTTTAAAAGTAAATTATGTTGTGTAAAAAAATATGCTCTTAACATTGCTTTTGAATAATTACAGTGCTTGGTACTGAGTTCGATAATATGTTGTAACAATGTATAACCTTTTTTTTGGGAAAAGGGAAAAAATAAGGGATTTTGTTATATAAAAAGATGAAAAAGTTTGTTATGGCGCAAAAATTTCTTCTACAGTGATGGAACTTATTTATTAAAGTGTGCTACAAATTTTAATTTTTAAAGAGATAAAATATTTTGTTTATTTTTAAACAAAATAATTCTGCATTAATTTTTAAAAATGTTTAAATTATTTTAAGAAATTTAGTTTTTTAAATATTTGTTTTAATTATATTGCACATATTTTGTCATGCAATATTTAAATGATAGAATGATAGGCAGGGAGATCAGACCCTTAAATTTCTTACATTTCACGATGTGCCTTATATCTCTAAAACTCTAACTGAAAAGAGATGGTCCTTTTAAAAATAAAGTCGTCAGGTAATGATTTTATTTAAAAAAAATTATTGTTTCCACTCTTTTCTTCCAACTTTCAATATCGTTTTTCTTTTCAGTGTCATAATTGATATTGTAGGGTATCATATAAATCATGAATATTTTTTAGAACAATCCTGACAACTTATGAAATAAATTCAACCTATTCGTAAGGTTTGCAGAAGTGCCAAGTGTTGTGTAATTTAGCTTTTCAATTTATAATTATAGAGTTAAATAGAGTGCTTTTTTAAATTTTTCAAATACATTTCCTTCTGGTTTTAATTTAGTTTGATTCAGTCTATAATGTCTAAATTATCGATTTAGTTTATGAAGATTAATGAAATATAATTTATTAAAAATATTTTATTTCTGTTTTGTATTATAATTTTAAATAAGTGTATGGAAATAGCCATGAAAACTAGAAAAGCCTGCATTCTTGCTGTTTCAATTCCCATTGTTTTGTTGGAAATAAAAGCTAAACTTTATTGATCAAATTGAATGTTTATAAAAGGATTGCATGATTGTAATTCAGAAATTTTATTTAAAAATGAAATTTGTCTAATAATGATGGAAAATCCTTTATTTTTATAACTGTTACAGTGAGTGTAAAAAGTATTCGTATAGTGTAACAGTTAATTTAAAAGAGATCCGTTGTAACAATCCAGTATCTTGCGGTGTAAAAAGTATTTGTACACTAAAAGAAATGCAAATTTTTTTAGTTATATTTTGTGATTGGTTTAGCCATGAAGATGTAGTTAATTGACGTCATCTTGGAAGTTAATTAAAAGATTCTTCAGTGGAAATTTTAATGTAGTGAGAAACTAGAAATTCTGTAATGTGTCGTAAAAGTAAAGAGACAAGTGTTTCTGAAAGAGAACTGATTTTAAAGCTCTGTAAAAATGGTAAATCGTACAAGATTTCTGATTTGGTTGGTAGACCCCGTTCAACTGTGCAGTCGATCATAAAAAAGTTTGCTGCCATTGGAATGGTTCAAAACAGTTCTCATACTGCGCGACCATGTCTATTGATATTATCTGACAGACGGTTCTGGTACTTTTAATACAGAAGAATCCCAAAATAAGTGCTCCTACATTAACATCAGAACTGACGATCATGGGAACAGCAGTTCCATTAAGTACTGTTTGAAATGCATGCAGAAATGAAGGTTTCCATGGCCTTGTGCGAGACGAAAATTGTTTTTTAGTGAGAAGAATCGGAAGCTGCGATTGTCTTTCGCCAATCCATACGTTGATGAAAGTCCAGATTTCTAGAAAAAGATTATCCTTAAGACAAAAGTAAATACAACATTTGGATCGGAAGGGAGACGAATCGTATGAAGAAAGTGCAATACGGAAATGCCTCCTAAGAATTTAGTGCCAACAATGAAACAGGGTGGAAGTCTGCTTGTTTGGGGTTGTATGAGTGCTTCTGGGGTGGGCAAATTAGTCTTTATTAAATGGGCATTAGAAATCATGAACTTTATATTGACATTTTGAACAATAATTTAGAACCTAGCGCAACAAAAATGGGCTTGAATGGTGACAACGTTTTCATGCATGATAAAGACCCCAAGCACACAGCCCTAAACACAAGGCTCTGGATAACAAATGTCACTAAGTTTCATGAAATTTCCTCCTCAATTGCCGGACCTCAACCCTATCGTAAATTTATGGGACGTTCTTGATAAAAATATTAGATCCAGACATATTTCTAATAATAATGAATTAGAATCAGCACTTAATCAAGAATGGGACGCCATATCTAGCTCAATAACAGCAAAATTAGTGTAATCGATGTCAAAGAGATTCAAGCAGTTATTCGAGTTAAAGTATATCCTACAAGGAATTAGCTGAAATATTATGATTGTATTTCCCAATGTATGCCTGATGTACAAATACTTTTTACATCACAAAATGGTGGCTTGTTTCAGTTTTTTAAATATTTATTCATGTATAAAATTACTTTTGTGTAAATTTCACATGAAACTAGTGAAAATATGTTCTATTATGTATTTATAATTAGTTAAAATGAAATTTGTGTTTATAATTTTTATGAACGGATCTCTTTTAAATCAATTGTCATACTGTATGAATACCTTTTACACTCACTGTAACTAATTATAAATTAGAATTTTCATCTGGCAAATAAGAATTTGCAAAATGGGAACTTTATAAAATAAATTTATGGATTTATCTAATGCAATTATATCTAATGCAAATTTAAAAAGGATATTTTTTTAACTAAAAGCACTGAGAGGTGATACTGATACAAAACATTCAAGGGGTGGCTTTGACATTTTGTTCCTGACATTCAGACACAATCGTTCTACTGATTTGTGTGTTTACAAGAACTATTTTTCTGCAATTGCAAGGCTATCTTCTTAATATTTATTGTGTTGCTCATTTTTATTTTGCATACATTAGTGTTCACTTGACTTATACAATTTATTGGTTGGAAGGAATACCATTTTTCCATGAAAAATTTATTTATATTCATCTAGGCTTGTTTTGCATTTATTTTACCATATTAAATAACTTATCAACAAATAGCAACAGAGCTGTTTCACTCCTAAACAAAATGTTTCTGTAAATATGTTTTGTGCAATGGAATCAGAGGTTAAAAAATATAATTCAATGAAGTTTTTAAGAATAAAAATACTGGCAATTATAAATGTGGTGTGAAATTTTACATGTTTGATTTAAAACCTTTCCAAATTATATGCAAGAAAAGATTACTTGTTTGATCTGTTTTGAAGCTTTTAAAAAAATGCGTTTAGGATCAGTGGTCTTATTTTTTTATGGAATTCCATTATGTGTTGCTCCAACTGAAGATTTTTATCATAAAAATTTTTATCATGTAAATTTTAAATACATACATTTATTATATTTAGAATTTACAAATGATGATAATTTACAAAACAAGTAATCAATTTAGATACCAGTTTTTACAACTTAAGAGCAATATTGTAAAATGTGATTTGATTCTTGAAAAGTCAAAGATAGTAGCAAGTGAGTGCAATTACCTACTGATGATTCACAAAATGTTGTGGTGTGATCATTGTGACTAAGCCATTTCATGGAAAATCCACACAATTATGAAAAAGAAACAATTTATAATGCATTTGATTTATGTGATTTCATCAATTAATATTCCCTCATTAACTGACCTGAACTCCTTACTTGACACAAAAAAGGAAATTATTCATTACTTTAACAAATTTATATTAGATTAACAAATTTATATTTGTTCAAAATTTGCTTTTTCTGTAAATCAACCCCAAATTTGCATTTTTTTTGCTTGTTTTTTTGCATTTCAACACTTTATTAGGGATGGTAGATAATTGGGAGCTTATTATTTTCTGATAAATATTTATAGTATTTAGATTAATTGAGTTATGAGAAAGCAAAATCTTGTCATTTAATTTTTATGTGTGTAGAATTTGCTATTTCAACAAGCAATAAATAATACTTAAGAAAAGAACCCTTTGGCATATATCTTGCACTGCTCATTAATTATTTTTATTTTTATTTAATTTTAAAATAATTAGCATTTTATAAAAATAAATAAAAGCATTCAGGAATAAGATTAATTTAAACTAACCTTTTATTTCTTTCAAAATATTTTATTACTGTGATTAATAATATATTCATATATTTCCACTATTTTTTGTCGGAAATAATAGCTTTTAAATTCGAATATTTAAATTTCTTTAGTGTTCCTAAACATTTTGTATAATTTATTTTTGAAATTCCTTAACTTCCTTTCTGAAATTTCATTTTTATGTACTGTAAACCCAGAATATCATTTATATTCTTTAAATCATTAATTTTACATTCCAGATATGCTTATCATTTTTTGTTTAAATATTTTTTCTATATTTCATACATTTTTGTATGATTACCTTGGATGTATTTACATCAATAAACCATTTCTAGTTGACGTGTCGGGGAAAATATTAAGTCAAACTGCTTTATACACTGAAGTTATTCTGTGTTCAAATTGATTTGTATATATTTTAATAATATTCATTAGAGATTTCTTGCAAAACAAATACTTTCACAAAGTTTATATATTGAACAAAAAATAATCTGATTACATTTTATTAATTTACATCATGCAAAGTGATTCATAATTACATTATGTAGTAATTTTTAATGTGTGAAGAGCTCTTCTTAATGACCAAGTAAGAACACGAGTCATATTTAGAACACTATAAAATTTGTTTATAAAAGTAATTTCAGATGAGAAAATTTGATAAAAAAAATAAAATCTTATTTGATTTCATTATTATGAACTTTTAAAAGATTAATGAATTGCTTCCGATAATAAGTTACTATTATACCAATTGGATCTTTCATTCTGTAAATATTTTTGTGTATATTTTTTAAAAAAGATTTGGCAGTAATTTTGTAGCTGTCAAAAATATTATCTATAGATTAATAATATATATATATATACACACACATTGTGTGTGCTACACAAAAAAATAGTTTGATTTTAAAGCAATGCATAAAATTTAGTTTCTACGTTAATCCTTTTTCTACATTAATAAAAATTTATATACCTTAATTTATACTATATAAGTTATATGAAGCATTTATGCATTTAAAGAGAATCATTCTAATCAATGGCCGAGCTGGCAGCCGAATGGTTAGCGCTCTTGCCTTCGGTTCAACAGTTCGTAGGTTCGAATCCCACCTTTGGGTATGGATGTTTGAAGTGGTTCGTAATCCACTTTAAAAGCGTAGGTCCCGGTCTAATTAGCCCTCGTGTGCAAAAAATGACCGTTGAGCGACAAAAAAAAACTAATCAATGAAAGTAAATTATTATTATTGATAGCAATTTAAAATATGTGAACCTCTTGCTGTTTTACACAATTGAATTCATTTCCTTAATTTACCACGCTCCCATGACACAGGTCCGAGGTTCGATCCTCGGGCTGGGCAAGGTTGACTCGGCCTTTCATCCCTTTAGTGGGTCGATTAACTGAGTAATTATCATGCTTGGGAACTAAACACTGGGGGGTCTCACGTTAGGCTGACCACCTAACTGGGACATATGCTTCACACCCCAGGGCCCTCGGTCATGAAAACAATTATGGGCACTGTAGGCCTTGGCCCACATGGGCTGTCGTGCCATGGAGTTCAGTTTCCTTAATTTACCTCTCAATGCCCAATTAGCTCAAAGTTAATGTTACAGCTCTTATCAGAAATGAAGTTACAAATTGATTTTTACCAAGTTAAAAGACATTTTTTAATAGCTACTGACTAACCATTCGCCACAACAAGGCTGGAAAACGCTGCTCATTTATCGTCCCCTAGTGAGCGCCTGTGTCCCAATTCTCGGGGGCGAGTCCTCTACCCGGTTATAGGGTGGGCTACATTCCTGCGCCTACTCAGAAGATGGGACAGAGAAATATCCATGCCCGAACCTGAGACCGACAGCTTAGGAACCACTCAGCCATCAGTCGGGAAGTTAAAAAGACATTAATTTGTTTCAATGCACACACTTTGCAATGAATGAAATAGCGTGTTTCTCACAAAATTAACAAGCAATGTCAATACAAAATTGAATTTTTAACTTTCGGTTCACTGCGAAATTTGAAAAAGGAAATTTGAGAATTGCTTTTACATTTGAAGTTTAGTTATTGATTATATGGCTATAAATTGAAATATCTGAACAATTTTGTTGAAAAAAATTAAATCTATTTTACTGGGGTGAGTTTTTGATTTGAAATGAATATATTATCTACTTTTTTACACTTATTTTTATGCGTTAAAAGTAGCTCTTTTTTGACATACCTTATAGTTTCTTAATGATATCTACATGTATATCTCACATAAATAAAGTTATTTTATTTGTGAGAGGTGAAATTAATTTATGTTTGCTAAATTTTTATTTTAGTAACAAAATAAATGTTTGTTATGGAAGGTTCTGAAGCAAGTTTAAAATTTTCAAATATATAAGCAGAATTCATGAAATTATCTATTTAAAACAATGATAACCTAGTTTCTGATTATATATATATATATATATATATATTTTTTTTTTTTTTTTTTTGCAAAATTAAAGCTAGTAGTAAGTTTAGTAAATCTCGCTTGTTTTTTTTTTTTTTTTTTTTAAATGAGTGTTTAAGTCTAAGATTCTATGGCTTAAATCGTTTTCAATAATCCTGCATCAATGCCTTTGATTTCCAAAAACTACAAATCTTACTTTTCCAAAGCTTTTATTGCTTTTTAAAGATTATCGTTTCTACCTTTGTTATAATCTCGTTCAAATACGGATAGAACGTAAACACAACCATTTTTCAAAGTTTTAAATAGAACATCTGTAGTTGCTATGGACAATTTTATTTTTTTTTATTCCTTTTGTGATGTTGCTTTTAAAGGATACTTTTTCTCGTTTATTCTTTTTGAAATATTTAGTACTCGTAGATAGCTGTATATCTATTTGCCAAATAAATAGAAGACCTGTTTTGATCTGGAAACAAGATTTGGTGATGTAATGTAAAACCTAATTTCGAGGAGAAAAGTATTTATTATTTTAAAAATACTTTATTATATAATTAAAATTTTAATAATAATTAATTTTTTATTATAATTTTAATATATTAAAATAATGTATTAAAATATTATTACATACAAATAAAATTATTAATACATAAAATTGTTTATATTTTTATTACATTTTATGCATAAAACACAATTACAATTATTTATTCATTATTTTACAAATATGTACCAATATGTTTCTGTGTGTTTTATCTTTTAATTCAGTTTTCTTGCCTATTTTATATCATTAATTTGACATCGCGTTTTTTTTCTTAACGGTTGGCACTTATTTTTTTCTTAATAACGCCATAACAAAACCGGAAACTGCTACTCATTTGTCGTTACCCAGTAAGCACCTGTGAACCAAGTTCAGGTCACGGAAACGAGTAGCATTAGCTACGCCATACCGCCACAAACCTGTTTATTAAGGTGGGCCACATTCATACGCCTTCTTAGAAGATGGACAGACAGAAAGTGGCTTAGTGGTAGCGTTTCCCGCTCAAAAGGCACTAGGTTCGATTCTCGGGCTGGGTAATGTCGACTCAGCCTTTCATCTCTTCAGTGGGTCGATAAACTCAGTACCAAAGATGCTTGGGAATCAAACATCGGGAGTTTCGCGTTAAGTTGACCTTCCCAAGGCTCTGTGTTAGGCAAACAGAGATGGGCACTGTAGGCCTTGGCCCACATGGGCTGTCGTGTCACAGAGTTTAGTTTATATGGACTTATACTGTAATGGTAACATTATTAAATTTTATGAAAATAAGTATTTGTTGAAAATTACGTATTTTGGTTGGGAATGCTCATCAGATATTAATGAGTTAAAAAGGTTTCTTTTCTTGATTACAGAGAGAAAAGAAAAGTGCATCACTTAAAAAAATTTGATAGTCGAAAATCTGGAATAAAAACAAATTATTATTATTAATTATTATATTCACTCACTAACATGATAAGTAAGGGCCCATCCGAAAGGGCGAGACTTGATTTCCTATGCTACCAAAGGCCCACCAAGCACATGCGATATACGTGCTCCTTAAATCTGCGGAATACAAAGTCTTGTGGAAGGTCGTTGAAGATTTACCATGGGTGCAATGATCTGGAGAAGATTTTCTCCCCCTCCAGATTAAAGTCAAAATTGAGAAAGTGGATCCTCCTCAGTTTTGACTTTGATCTGGAGAGGGGAGGATCTTCAAAAACGAAAAGCGCAACCCTACTGACTTAATTTCGCATAGCCAACGACATAACGAGCTTGGCTTGTCCAAGTGTCATAAGTAACAACAACAAACCTCTCATCCTTTTTAAAATCCAATCGAAATTAAATATGTTTCAGGTCACCCTTCTGCCCCACGCCAGTGGTACTCGAAGAAGATCTTCTGAGGAGCGCCCGTGCCTCTTCCAAAGTACCACAGATGTTTGGGAGGAATACCTCCAATTCGGTTTAATTCCATCTTCCTAAAGGAGGAGATCTTGCTATATGTGAGAGCGCTGTAAAGGTTCACCCCTCTCCTCAGCAGCAGTCCCTACTAAGTAGTCAACCCTTTCATTTCCATCAATCCCAACATGAGGTGAGATCCATTGAAAAAATAACCATGTTTACAATTTGCATAGCTTTGTTGAAACGATCTTTTGCAACATGAAATGGAATTCACGTATAAATCAACTAATCGAATAATTTGTTGCAGCAGGATGCTTCTCTGTACCTAGCCCTGAGTTGGGGTCTGCCAGTTAGATAGAAGCAGCCGGTTGAAGTCTTCGTGATTTTGAAGCAAGGACCAAGCAGAAGATCCGCATTACTTGGCCTGTCATTTCCAGAGGTATCATTTTACTTGGAGGACATTGTGACCACACCTCCAGTTTTAACGTGCTTCAGCCAACGTTAATAAACACGATGAATCTTCGGTTAAGCCTGGATTCGAACTCATTATCTTCCAATAATGAGAACGTCGCACTAAGCAACCAGGTCACAAATCTAAAAAGTAGGGAGTGCTTGATTATATTTAATTACCAAATTAATAAATGCTGAAGCCATAACTCTTCATTATCTTTCGATTTATTTCTGATCGGTGGCGTATTGGAAAAAGAGTAAAGACACACGTTATAGCGCTAAAAACCATACCTTTTTCGAGAATCAGAAAGCGATAGTTAATATGGTAATTTTTTTTCCAAAAAATTATCCTCTAGGAAATTAAAAGATAGAAAGAATATAGTGCCGTATATACATTTTACTGAGCTTCCAAACTTTAAAAAGTATTGATGACAATTAAAAAAAAGTTTTCACTGTTGAAGCGAACAGAGTTCCACATTTGTAAAGTGATGTTACTTCATTTAAATTCACATTCGTGAACTCATTTATTATATAGGTAAAGAACCATATTTTTTTAGAATCGGAAAATAATATTTACTGTAATTTTTTTTTCCAAATCATTATCCTTTAGAGAAATAAAAGGTAAAAGGAAGATGCTATCCTGCCTAAGTAAAAAACCCCTTTATTTTTACTTTCCTCTCAACGATTAAAATGACAATTTTAAAAAAAGTAGAAAATACAAAATGCCATCATTCTTGTAGCGATCAGAATTCCGGAACGGTGTTACTTTATTTGAATTAATTATATCACGGCATAATTAATTTTATTGTACATTCAAATCAGCATTATAATTTACAGTTCAATCAAAATTTTGGAATGTAACACATTCATTTTTTTAATTAAAGAGAGACCATCACCCTGATTCAAATTTCATTCCAACTCGTTTTAAGGTATATCCGCATACGTTCGAAACAGTTTTTTCTTAAAAAATAATTTTATTTTATCTTGTTTTCAGATAAATTATTATGTAAAAACTTAAAATTAGCTGAAATTTTAATTACATACAGCATACTTTTTGTGAAATCTATTATTTTCTATCAAATTTTAATAAAACTTTAACAGAACGGCTAACACTCTATAAGAAGTTGTAATCCATCAATCTTAATTTAATCTAAGCATAAGGTTTATGTGACAATGTTCTTTGAAATGAATCAAAATCTAAGAAAAATACTAAGTGATAAAGAAAATCTTTTTAAAAATACACAGCAATATGGATCTGAACATTCCCTTTATAAAATTAGCTGCAAATGAAAAAGTTCATGTATATTCAAAATTTTGCTTCATTTCATAGATAATAACACTTAACCCTTTGACCGCATTCGACGTATCAGAACGTCATGCATTAATTTGACCAAAGTCGCACATGACGTTCTGATACGTCGTTGAAAATGAGACAATATTTAACATGTTCATTCTTGTTTATTTCAAAGTAACAATGATAGTGGTGATGATAGTGAGATAAAACCAAGATGCAAAAGACGTACAAGATACTTATCAAGCAGTGATAGTGAATCTTCTCCTGAGAAATTAGATCAATGGATTTGGGAAGAAAAAGACAATGTACTTAATTTAAAACGGTTTCGTGAAGTGCCTGGAATAAATCCTTTGTGTCTGCGAAGGCTAGGTGCTCATCCTAAACCTTTGGATGTTTTGAATGAAGTCCTAAATGAAGATTTTGGGAATAGCAAAGTGGAAGAGACAAATAGAGAAAAAAGAAACAAAAGATGGGAGCCAATAAATTCTAATAATTGCATCAAATATACTGTTCTTACAAATTACTCTACCCCAAAAAATTAAATGTGCTCCAAATGCAAAAAATTATTCGAATAAATGTGCATCCAAAGGGTTAAAACATTCAGGCTGAGTTTCGTACAAGTATCTTCATTGTTACTTGAGATATTTTTATGAGGGTGGGAGTTTGGCGAATTTGTGTGTGTGAAAACAATTTTTTGAGAAAATCACCTTTAAAGTGAGAGACTCACTTATGATAGCGACGAGGTAGCCAATTCTTTCCGAATGTATAAGCCTAATGACGGCCTCATACGTATGGCTATTAATTAGCACCTTATAGTAAAACATATAAATTTAAAAAATAATAAATAATAAACCACATTTCTTTACCACTTTTGGCTTGAAAATTCACCTTTCTGTTTCTTTCTTCAAAAGACTCGATGTACTTTAAAATTCATGTTACTTAACTTCTATTTGACGTACAATAAAATAAAAAATTGTTTTGGAAATTGAGGAATGTTCTGAGTATACTAGATTCATAAATGAAAAAAAAAAGTGAGACCTGTAGTCAAAAATTAACTCTTCAAGTACGCGAATACCCAAAATTCAATCTTGGAGAAGAATTTGAGGAGCTAACAGTTTTGATTTATAAAGATTTAAGAGAAATGTACACTGGAGTACGTTTTCTATACATTGTTTGGATTGTTGCAATCAATAAAACCGTGAATTCTGGCAGCAACGAAGCGGATGCAGAGCTAAGAATACTTGATTCATTCAAAAGAAAGAGAATTTGATAGAAAACAACAAGTTTTGGATAGAATTCAACTTCTGCTGTTGCCAAGATCAGTGTCAAATGTTTATTTTTTCTTGTCTTTTTAAATTGATAACTTCTTAACTATGTGAAAGATGTAGGACTTATTATTTTCGTTTGGGGCGGTCGTTTTTCTTTAATCCTTTTCTTCATACTTCGCGATAACAAGATAAATAAAAAAAAACTTTACTAAAAGCCAACTTCCCCTTTTTAATTTAATTTTTTAAAAATAAAATTGGCTTGCATTTTTTTTCTTAATATACTTTTTCATGTTGAATTGCTTCATAGGTTAGATTTTATAAATGATTTTATGGCTTAATTTATTTTTTAAACCATATATATTACCGTTAGAGCATCAGTTATTTCGAGCAGTAACTATTAGGTTGGTGCGTATGAAATGTCGGATTCTCTTTACATGCGGACGTTTTCCTCCCTGTTTTCGTTATACTTTTGTATTTGGCATAACCTCATTCATACTCGTATTGTCCATTGCCAGAGACTCATTTCAGCAAAATAGGTTTTCTCGAAGGTCTTCCCTTTTTTATTTCTTTTGAGTTTATTGCCGATATGAATTCTGCCGACATTCGCGTCATTTTCTTATATGAGTACAAACTTGGTAATAGTGCTGCAAAAGCTGCACGCAACATAAACCAAGCGTTTGGGGAGAATACGGTTAACGATCGGAAAGTGCAGCGTTGGTTCGAAAAATTTCGGACTGGCGATTTTTCACTGCAAAATGAGCCGCGCGGAAGACCCAAAACGTCTGTGAAGAATGATGACCCGAAGGCTCTAGTGGAAGCGGATCCAGCCGTATCCACGAGGGAACTTGCTATCAGGATGAAAGTTGACCATACAACGATATTGAGACACCTTTCTGAGATTGGCAAGGTTAAGAAGATGGACAAGTGGGTATCGCACGCACTGACAGAGCGAAATAAGCTGGATCGGTTAAACGTATGCTCATCATTGCAGCATCCACCCTATTCACCGGATCTCTCGCCGACCGATTTTCATTTTTTCAAGCATTTAGAGCTGTTTTTAAGGGGCAAACACTATGAAAATGAAGACAGTCTAAAAAACTCGATATCAGAGTTTATTAATTCTAAAGACCAAAATTTTTTAAGACAGGCATCTACGCTTTAAAATCTCGTTGGGAGAAGTGTATTGAAGCGAATGGAGCATACTTTGATTGAATAAACAGCTTTTGAAGAAAGATATGCAGTTTTATACAATCACTTAAGAATCCGACATTTCATACGCACCAACCTAATAGATAAGTTAGTTAAAGTATACAATAGATATGAAAAACAATTTCAGACTATACCTTGTTATTCTATAAAATAATAGTGATTTATCATTAAAATGAACAATAAACAATTTCAAATTAAATTTTATAAATGAATTAATCACAAATAGTTTAAATCTTACAAAATACAGTTTATCCTTATAGGCTGAGGATCCTTACAGATTTTATCACCATCATTTATACCCCTATCATTTTATCCCTATAGATTGTGAATGATTTATAGTTAAATAATAAGGAAAAGTAGGTGATATGTATACACAGTAAACAAGAAAGTTCTGGCCGTTTTCGCATTGCCATTGAATGAAGTGAGAATAAGTATGCAAATTAGTGTATGACTTAGTTGAGACAGCGCTCAGTTGAGAGAGGAATATCAATCATTATACAAAAGCAGGTCCACCGCGCACATTCATCAATCAAAACTCATACAATAACGAAGAGAAATGGATGTGTCAAAGAAGCTTATTTCGTGTTGTTCTTTACGACTTCAAAGTAGGCTTATCAGCTGCTACATCAAGTCGCCGAATAGGTCAAACATTTGGAGATAGTGCTGTGAATGAATATAAGGCAAGGCAATGGCTTCACAAATTCAGATCGAGAGATTTGTTCCCCTGTGTTGAAGCTGGTGTCTGGCGGAATAATCGTTAAGTGATTCACTAGGAGTTGCTACTATCGGGTCCAAGCGTTCATTGCGGACTTGTACTCGCAGCAATTGGAACTGTGCAACAGGCACTGCAACAGAAGGAGCCAGCACTGGTTGACCTGCAAGGGTGTACTGTTCTTGGCCGATTAGACGAGGCCGCATGTCGCACGAGTGGTGAGGAATACCATACAGCGACTTGTTTGGGAAACTTTGTGCCATCATCTTTAATCACCTGACCTTGCACCATCAGATTACCACCTCTTCCATTTCCCGGGCAATCATCTTCGTGGAAAATCCTTCACCAATGAAGCAGACTTGCGCCAAGCACTCACGGACAACTTTGCATCCAAAGCCTCTGAGTTTCACCGCAAGGGGATTGCGTATTCGGAGACACGTTGTAAAAAGTGCTGGATGCCGATGGTGAATACTTCAAGGACCAACAATAGGCTACACTTTCTGTGTGTCACGTTCTTTTGGGTCATTAAAAACGGCCAGAACGTTCTTGTTTACACTGTAATGTATTATTGCTCCTATTGTTGTTGTTTGTTAAACAGAATGTGAAACGCTAACGTAAGTACGCCGTCTAAATTTTACGTGCGTCTAAAAGCAACGAAATCCAGTGTACACAGAGTCATTATAAAGCAGCAATAATCGGTTCAAAGCTAAGAGCAGTTAGGATCAGCTCAAAGAACTTTCGAATACAGCATATTTCATACTTTAAGTAACAAATACTCACTATTCAGTAGAATAACTACTTAAATCATAGAATTTAGTAATTTTATGTGGGTCTTGGTAGCCTAGTGGTTAGAGCATCGGCCTTCCGTCCGGAAGGGCTGTGTTCGATTCCCAATGCCGCAAGTTCCACCAAGTACATGCTATGTGCTCGTTAAATAAGTGGATCTGAGGTCAGTCGTTGAGCAGTTACCATGGTTGTAACAGTGTGGAGAAAATATCCTCCCCCTACATATCGGCGTCAAAACTAAGGGCTTGGATCCTCAAGGGGTGCCATCTATCGAAGGAGTCTTAGAGCAAAGACGTCTTTCACCTTCGTGGTGCTCTGGTTAAGCGAAAGACGCATTCTACAGACTTAAATTTGCATTGCCACCGTCATAGCAACCTTGACTAGTCCAAGAGTGTCATAAGTAGCAACAACGAAAATACCGTAGACCTCTTTCGGAAATACACGCTCTTTCTCTCTGATCACGTCTTAAAATATTTCTTCTGTTGTTGTTGTTACTAATGACACTTGGACAAGCAAAGCTCGCTATGCCTTGGCTATGCGAATTTAAGTCAATTGGGAGCGTTTTTCGTTTTAATTAGAGCACCATGAAGGTGAAAGTACGACTTTGCTCTGCACACATGCCATAGGCACCCGGTTATAGGGTAGGCAACCATTCACACCTCATGCATACAAGGAAAGGACAAACACAGGATAGATAGAGAGAGAAAAAAGTACATCCATGCCCGAACCGGGATTCGAACCCAGGACCTCTTTATCCGCAGTCAGGCATGCTGACCATTAGACAAGTTGGTTGGCATATTTCTTATGAAACTGATATTCTCTGCGCAGGGCTCTTGTAATAAAGGCTTGGAATGATGTGACAGAGAAAACGATATCAAATACAATTTCGACCAGCGTGCGTTATTAAATACACTACATTATAAAAAAGGAAAAAAATAATACTGTATTCCAAAATTTTATTTCAGAGCATTTTAAATCTCGATTCCGATGTAATATTTTTTGTAATAATTATTAGATGAATAAATAATTGAGAACATAATAAATGACAATGAAAAAGAGCTTTCTGGTATTATCATGAAGAAAATGGATTAATCTAACAACCTTCTACAAATCAAATAGATGAATGGCTAACACTATAGAAGCACTTCTTGAAAAAAACAACTATGAAATGCTTTTTTACATTGGGAAAATGTGTTTTTAAAAATTTAGTTTTGAAATAGGAAAAAGAGTAAGTGATTATTTTAATTGATTTTTCTTCAGTGAAAGGAAAGTAAGAACTGTTTTTAATTATGCTTTTTTATTTTGCATATGTTTTTTAAATAATGCATACTAAATAATCCTTCTTATAGCATTTTATTTATAAAAAGAGAACAGTGTAATAAATGATAAATTCTATATTATGATCTTTCAAATTTAAGAACTTTTTTACCAGTGTCTATGTGTTCGTAAAAACGAACGTTTACATTAAAGAATAAAGTCAGTGCAAAACTTTTTCTCCTTAAGGGAAAAATAACATTTTTTATAATCGAAAAGTTAAAAAATATAGAAACTAGTAAAAAATAAACTAAATTCATTTTAAAAATTAGAATTATATAGTCAATATTAATAATAATGAATGAAGAAACTCAACACAATCTGAATTGAGTTTTAATAAAAATGTTGTTATATGATTAGTGTATATAAAGTTTAATTGTGATTATTTCCGCAGTGAAAACAGGAATACTGCTTATAGTGTGGCGATAAATATAGAAATTTACATAGATAAATTTTTTATTAGGACAAAAGAAAGAAAAATAATTACACATCGATCAATTTTTTTATTTCACGAAATACAATTTATTAAAAGTTAGTTTGTTTATAAAGTCTACTTCGCAAATCTTTCCGAAAAAAATTGCTATTTAACAGAATTTTCAATCGATTTCAGATCAATAGCATTTAACTAGTTCAAAGCATCATTAGAAAATCGTGCCATCAGGGCATATCAAAAACTGTCCAAGTTCATGGAATTATGAAAAGTTTACTTCATTCAACTAATTCATTGGGAAATTGGACGTTTTCCCTCTAAAATTGAAAAGTTAACTTTTTGTGGGCAATTGTCATCTCACGTGGACCCATTACGTAATGTGCGATGCATTTGTACCTACGACATCGGCTTTGCCATACTATTTATATATTTTCTTATTATTAGTGAGGCCGTTTTAGTCACTAGCTAGCCCTTCGTCCGAAAGAGCTGTTGTTCGAATCCCAGTGCTGCCAAAGACTTGACGAGTTCATGCGATATACGTAGTCGTTAAATCTGTGGTCGGTCGTAGAGCTGTTTCCATTTGTGTATGGTCTGGAGAAAATTTCCTCCCCCTTCAGATCAATGTCAAAATGAGGGAGTGGATCCTCTGGTGGTGCCATCTATCGGAGGAGTCTTAGATCAAAGTCGTACTTTCACATTCGTGGTGCTCTGGTTGAAACGAAATTCTCCCCCGTCTGACTTAATTTCGCATAGCTATCAGTTATAATTAGCGTAACTTGTTCAAGTGTAATTGGATAATAATAATAATATTGTTAATGTTAAATAACAATAACAATATTATTATTAGTGATTCTCTAAATGTTATCCTCCAATTGGTCCTTTTCTTTCGAAAACTAATAAATAATCTTCTGCCCTGATCTGAGCACAACATTCACAACAGGACTTTAAGAGTGTTACATAGATTCATTTTTGTTTCAATATTGATGAACTTGGATATTAGTTTGTATCTAAGACCATAGAAATACCTATTAGCATAGCTTGTTTGTTTTTCATTTTTATAATTAATACTTCAAAAATATGTTCGATGTTTTCAAAGAACATTGCATACTCGAAACGAGACCAAAACGATATTTTTTAAAAATTTAAATCGTCCTTGCCTATTTAAACTAATCATAAAGCGAATGTTTTGTCATTTTGCTTTTTCTTCTGTTTTATTGTCAATGTGTTTATGGCTTGAATCAATGGAAAACGGCTTTTCAAACCGATGCTTTTATCTTTAATCGTTTCATTAACAAAATGTACTTCGACAAAATTCTCAGACATTCGGTGCTGAACTTCGCCTTGTTTGCTGCCGCGCGAAGAATGGAATTTGAAGGGAGGCAGCAAGTTCGCGGATAAGTTGAATTTAAGACGCCACCTCAACACGATGTCGTAATTAATTATGCATGGCGTACATGAAACGTTATATGACGTCATGGATATTTTAAACCAATGGGAATCGTAATACAGTGCCTTAATCATGATCTCAACTGGAATGAAAAAAAAAACTTTTATGGTTAAAATTATTGTTATATAAATAAATAAATACATCAGCCTTTGTTATATAAATAAATACATATCGTAAAATATTATAAAATATTAATACATGTCCCTTTTACTGTTCTTACGACAGTAATAGTGCAATGCTTTTAAAAAGAGGATGGTTTTACTAAGAGAAAATTAATTGTTTGATTTACTAGAGAAAATCATAATTTTCAAGTATTTTAAACTGAGTTTAAAATGCAGTTTTCAGAAGTAGAGATTGAAAATTATTTTATAAACAAAGTTGAAACATGCAAATAAAAAGCCCCTGTTAATATTTTTTATTCAGCGGTAGCGATTTATTTATTAGAATGGCACGCTAAAAATTTATTCTATTTACGCCTTTATGCTTCACATTTTTTTGAAAGTGATACATGCTTTGTAAAGACAAAAGAGTTAAATTCAGTTGTATTATATATAGAAGTGGACACATTTTATTTATAAATTCAATTTCTTTTTATCATAAGATATGACATATCATTTCACCATGAAATCTTTAAAACTTAAGATCGATTGACAAATTGCAATTTTTTAAAACTATTGTCATTTTTTTAAAAATAATTTCCTTAATAGAAAAGAGTGCTGTTCGATTACATACAAAATGAACGATGATCTTGCTGTTCTTTCTTGAATCGATTTTTGGAAACATAATTTTTTTTTATGAAATCAAAATAAAAAGTTATGAATGAAATGGATAAAAGCAAAAATATTTTCTTCATTTTTTATTCAACATTAAGTTGATTCTTGAAATTGATACAATTTTTGAATGGACTACTCTATAAGCAGATATTAAGGCCCGTTGGATGCGTGTGTATTTATTAAGAATTCATAAAAGTTGGAAGTAAATGGTACATAAATTCAAAATCTCAAAAATAAAATGGCTCTGCTTTTATCTATTCTTAAAAGATTATAAAAACACGTGATTTCAACAGATTAATCATATATATATATATATATATATATATATATATATATATATATATATATATATATATATATATATATATATATATATATATATATATATATATATATATATATATATATACGTGGGGCTTCATCTACACCTATCGAGGCAATGCAAATTCAGACTGGGTTGGAACCTTTGGTAGATCGAAGACAAAGTGCTGCCCTGAGACTCTCCGAAAGGCTTCTAAGGGATGATGGTTTTTGGAAAAATTATATTCCTGTTTTCCCAAGATTGAAAACACAGAGAACTTTTTTGACTTTGACCAGGGAATAGTCAGATAGGTATAAGATCCCGGATGCAAATAAAGTGCCTTTATTTAGACCCCCTATCTTTCAAAACCATATTTATAGAGCTGATTGCTGTCTAGACCTGATACTACCTGTTAGTAAAAAGGTCTCCACTGATTCTGAACTAGGGATGGCTACCCTAGCTACTATCAATGAGCATTATCCATCATCTGTTTGGTTCCATGTCTATACAGATACTCCTGCATAGACATGGAACCAAACAGAACTCCTGCATAGACATGGTTCAGCTGTGGATGCCATTAGAAATGCTGGTGCAGGAGTATACTCTAAGAGTTTCATGCTTTGCCAGGCTGTTGGGAAATACTATAACAGCTACAATGGTGAAGTGGCTGCTGTGCAATTAGCACTAGAGGAGATCAGAAAGGGTAATGAGAACAACATAGTATTTTTTATAGACTCTCAGGCCACCATCAGGTCTCTCTTCAATTGCTCCTAGCAGTATTGGGTCTGTTTATCTCTGTCAAATGGCAATTAGTTCTCTACTGGAAGAAGGACGACAAATTGTGCTGCAATGGATACCCAGCCACTGTGGTATCGCCGGAAATGAGGCAGCTGATAAATTGGCAAAGGTTGGCTCAAATCTACAACAGCCTTCTCCAGCCTTGGAGTACCATACTGTTAAAAGGCTTATTAAGTCAAATATAGCCTCCTATCGTAGAAATATTTACAAGATGTGCATAAAGGAGAAAACATGGGCTTCCTTACTAACAAAGCCTATTCCGTGTAACCTCCACAGAGCTGTGGGAGTGGCAAATTTTCGCCTTAAAACTGGGCATGATTATCTGCAAAAACACCTTCACCGTTTGGGTTTGAGGGACTCTCCAATCTGCCCTTTTTGCGGACTAGAGGATATGACTGGTGACCACCTTTTCACTTGCCCTGGACTTTCGGACGTCGCAGATAGAAATTCTGCGGAAGATGACTTTTCATTCACCTCGAGATTGTATTGGGCTGCCCGACAGAGACTGATGGTTGAAAAACCAAGGTCGGGCGTAGGATAAAAAATATGTATATATATACATATATATATATATATATTTATATATATGACTAAAGATATATACAGTAGCAAATCGCAGCAATCTCTTACTTTATGCAATACTTGTAGGTTGAACAATTGTAGTGTGTATGTGCTGCAACTGAATCATCTGCATGACTGCGGACTGCAGATGAGTGATATAAATTTCACTTGATTTGTGTAAATCAAGTGAAATTTGTGTAAATCAACTTAAGGATTTGCAGTATCATTTAAAAAGAAAGCAGCTTTCATTTTGGAATTACTGAATATTCAGAAAGGTGATGTTAATATATTATGTATATACAAATTGTTAAGAATTATGAAATGGCTTATAATAGGAAGAAAAATATTTTTCAAATTTTCCTTTCACATTTTCCTTTTATTAGAATTAATCATAGCAAAAATGCTCAATTTTTAAATTTTTGACAAAACTGCTGTCTGTTTATATTTATACCTAAATGCTTTGAATAATACACCAAAATAAAATAATATAGTAATATTGTTGCCTAAAGCATATTTTGATCGTCATTATAAAATAATATATATGTTCCTCATATATATTTTTATTCTCACTTATGGGCTGGGCCACATTTTTATTGTATTCCTTTTTCAAAATAAGCGCGTCTTTTGAAAAGGCCATATTATTTCTGATTTTTTAAAAATATATCGATTTATTTCATTATATGGTCTCTGTTTCCTTTCTTTATTTGAAATATTTAATGTCAAATTAACCAGTTTCTAGTAATTAATTCTAGTTTATTTCGCGGATGATTTGAGAAACAAGAAATAAGTTTTTACAGCTGAAAATGCGATAGAATATAAGGCTTAAAACTTTCAGATGATTTATTTTAATTAATAAAGTATTATGGTTAAGGAATTAGAACATGTAATTTAATTTGGTGTCATTAAATTAACTCTTTAGAAGCACATTTTGATAAATTTTTGATTATATAAAATTTTAATATAAGAATAATTTTATTATTATGTATGCAAATACACAGAATTTTCTGAAATATCGATCACATGGATGAATATTTTTGAGCATTTTCTGTTGTTTTTGTTACTAATAACACTTGGACAAGCCAAGATCGCTATGCCTTGGCTATGCGCATTTAAGTCAATTGGGAGCGTCTTTCCTTTAATCAGAGCACCACGAAGGTGAAAGTACGACTTTGCTCTTCAAATCCTC
>JAJQOW010000955.1:0-32500 GCA_037975125.1 Latrodectus hesperus | reverse complement strand
ATTTGGTTCCTAATATTTTAATTAAAATGATAAAAAGAAGTTCTTAAAATTATTTCTATGCAAACTATTCACTCTATGAAGCCGTTCAACTTTTCAAAATTTAGATAGAAAAATATTTAAAATTCATTAATTTTAATTTTCTGATAATTTATTATTCATTTAATGGTTCAGAAAAAAATATTAGTAAATATAATATTTATTTATAAAATAAAAAATTTAAATTAGCTGACAATTAATAGGATATAAAATTAAATTCTTTGATTTTGCTTACCTAATTTTATTTTGTTGAATTCTTAAATATTAAATAGAATCTAAACTTGTGTGTTAAATTGTGAATGGCTTGGACAACTGAAGTCAAATAAAATGATGACAAAAGGGTGTTGGATGATGACAAATGAATGTTGCGCTTCGGCTTATTGAATGAATGTCTGTCATAGTGAGTGCTTGAGAATTTTCCGACTTTCCTTTGTTAAGACACATAAATACGGTGTATTATTTGAGAAAAAGTCTTTCGAGAAGCCAAGTCGATATGAATACTCAAAATAACTTACTACAATTAGTATGCTGTTTAACAAGCAGTGTTATTTTGAGAATGGCAACATTGTGAATATCTTCTTCACATGCACAACAGCCATAGGCCTTGGCTGCTCCAATCACACGCTCCCTTCAGCGTCTTCTATCATTTAGGACCTCTCTCCAATTCTTGATTTTTAAAGTATTTAATTGTACTTCAGAATCATCCAACCATCTAGCAGGGGGTCTTCCTTTAGCCCGGGATCCCTCAGGTTTTTGAAATGTAAATATTTTCATGGGGTTATCATCTGGGATTCTCCGAGCATGGCCAAGCAACCTTAATCGGTTAGCAAAAATGATTTGCAGTTGTCTATGAAGCCAGTGCAGTTCAGAATTGCATCTAGTTCTCCAACCTCTGCATGTACTGGTCTTGTTCAGAGGTTTTTCCTCTTGAACATATCCAGAGATCTTTGTGCATCATTATTTAGTGTCCAAGTTTGAACCAGCATAGAGCAGGTCTTATAAGCGTCTTATAAAATTTCTATTTAGTTTTGTGGCCCGTGAACATCACATTTTAAAAATATTTACCTAAAAGATACGTTGTGTGAGTAAAATATATATTTAAATTATTCATGAGAAATATTGAAAATACATTTGAAAATATATGAATGCAATTATATTTGCTTACTAAAGGAAGTCAATATGGATAGTATAATTATACTATATTATAAAAAAATATCCCAACAACGAATATCAGTTTAAATGAAAATGAAAATTTACTTTTACTTACTAAAAATAATTGAAGCCCGGTGGCTTAGTGGCAGCGTTTCACGCTCCCATGACACAGGTCCGAAGTTCGATCCTCGGGCTGGGTAAGGTTGACTCGGCCTTTCATCCCTTCAGTGGGTCGATTAACTGAGTACCAAGCATGCTTGGAAACTAAACACTGGGGGTTTCGCGTTAGGCTGTCCACCTAATCGGGACATATGCTTCGCACCCCAGGGCCCTCGGTCATGAAAACAGTATGAACACTGTATGCCTTGGCCCACATGGGCTGTCGTGCCATGGAGTTTAGTTTTTCAAAAAATAATCCCGACGTAAAATATATCAAGGAAAGTTTTCAGATTTTGATTGTTCATGTAAGAACAAATAGATTTACAAATCCTGATGTAAATGAGAATCTTAACAGTCCGAATAGTTACATTTATCTTTTTGCAGTACAATTACTTTGCACGGGGATATAATTTCACACGCCTCAATATTACAAAGCACAGGATTTTCTGTTTGCAACTTGTTATCATTTATGATACTCACAAAAATCGATATTTGTTTTTAAATGCCTGTGAGAGGTTGAAACGGCGCACCGCTGAAAATTTAACGTTTGAAGAAGTATGCGCCAAAGCGTTTTTCTCAAAAGTTACTACTCTCATACATGAAATAATGCATTTGAAAACAATGAAAATAAATAAAGATGATAAAGTAATATTAAATATTCTATTTATTTCTTAAAGCGATGAAAGAAACCATTTCTTATAAACTGCGAAGAAAAAATAGCAATTCCTGCTTTTTTAGGTAATCTATAGGATAAAATTATTTTATTATTATTATTATTTTTAAAATTTTAAACATTTTGATTTTATTTTAAGAATAATTTTTTGAATATTTATTTCATTTATTTATCATTTTTTTATTATACAATGCTTAAACTCTTCATATAATGTTTTGTTCGAAAATTTCATTTCTAAAAAATGCAAAAATAATTTCTCACCAGATGATAGTTTCTCACTATAAGATTTGTTGAAAAATTTTAACGAAAGTTTCTGAAAACATCAATAGCAAATATTTGAATATTTGCAACTATTTTGGATATATTTTATGAATTGTTTGATAACAAACAACATTAATTACAAATTTTGTTAATTATTTTAGATTTTATTCAGGTAAAAATATAAGATTTTTAAGAGCCTATGCAATTTTTATAATTGAAATTTTTTAATAATATTCTTAAACATATTTCTCGATCAAATTTACATGTAGTTTTATATTTGATGAACCCAAAAATTAAGAAAAATATGTGAGATTTTTAGCATTTGTTTTCTATTTTCAAAAAATTTAAATTTAGTTTTTTTTAACGTCATTATGTTTTGCATGTTATAAAATGCTTGTTTTTCAATTTTTGTGTTTTAAATATTTTAAAATTATGATATTAATTGTTTGTTACCATTTTGTTATTGTTTGAATTTCAGCATGTTAAAGTAATCGACTCGATCTCTAATTCAATTTTCTTAAAGTTTTACATTGATTAGGTCTATATCATTAAATAACCTTAGATTTATATATTTTCACTGCAGTAAAATTAAAGGAGCAAATTTATGAATAAAAAAGCATTATATGGCTGAATTTAGGAAGGCGAAACTACACATAACATCGATAAAGTTAAAATTTACTCAAAACTTATTGACACAAAAAATCTGATTTTATACATTTAAAATAAAAACTCTATATTTAAAATATTAATAACGTAAGGCAAATGATTTTTCTTTAGGTTTGAAAGAATAAGAAGTTTCATTGGTTTTATTTCCAATGCCTGACTGCTTATTCTACCTATTTGTCATTATTGGAAGTAACTTCCGTCCCTAGAGGCAACTCACATAGTGGGTCACTCAGTGGGTGTCCCCAAAAATGGGTGAGTCTTCGTAATTAGGAGCAGGTTCCAAGCAGAAGACCTCTAGACTTGACTTACCACCACTAGAGGTATCATTTCACATGGAGGACATTGAGACCACGACATATATTACAAGTCCCAGACGAAATTAGCAAACATGGCGAATCTTGGCTTGGGTCGAGATTCGAACTCACTACCTTCCAATAACGAGAGTGAACATCCTAACCAACCAGATCACCTCCGCCTCTGTATTAATGTTTAAATTGACTATATTTGTGGCTTTGGCAAATTCTCGTTTACAAAATACAATGTGCAGCATGTTAAGGAAAAATATTCTTAAGCATTTAAAATAATTGTTTTTTTCATTTGAGCTTTTAGTAAGTTAATATCAAAAAATATTAGGTTAAAAAAAGAAATGATTTTGCATCATTCAATTTTTATTTGAGTAAGGAAATATTGTGTCAAGTAGCGCTTTTGTAAAAGTTTTATTATTAACTGTAGTAAAAAAATTAAAATATTGAATGCCAATTTGTACATACTTCTAGCATTTTTCACTACATGATATGTATTTAGTCTATGTATGAAGAAAAAAAGTAAATTCTCCATTGAGTAATATTTGTAATTGAGTAATATTTTAACTAAATTGAGTGATATTTTAACTAAAAATATTTACGCATAGTTTAATTGCAGAAAACTTACTTCAAGCTATGCATTTTTAAAAAAGCAATATTAATCATATTTTATGAAAAAAAATCAATAGTTAAAATAAAATTTAAGAGCGTTTTAATAAGCATCCATTTGCATGTGGAGCCGCCCAACTTGTCTAGTGGTCAGCGTGCCAGACTGCGGATAAGGAGGTCCTGGGTTCGAATCCCGATCCGGGCATGGATGTACTTTCTCTCTCTATCTATCTTGTCTTCTTCTTCTTCTTAGAATTGGGTTTGTATGTCATTGGGCACCTCTTCTTTTATCAGCATTTTGTACCATTAACTCCAAACCCAATGTTTCCTAGTTCCAGTTGCTCGGGTCACCCACTTTATTAATAAAGTCTGATAACCCTTTAATGAAGTCTAGGTGTAACTCTCTAGTATGGATGATGCCTAAAGAGGTTAATCTAGGGAGGGCAAGAGCCTCGCATTCATAAATGATATGCTCTGCCGTTTCCTCTTCCGTATGACATTTCCAGCAGATAGGGTCTTGCTGAAACAGTCCCATCTGGTCAGAGAGTCAGTCATACTAGGGATAGCTTCCTGACTTTCACCAGAAGATGGTTTGGAAGTCATTTCTACCTCAAGTGAAGGATTCATTACTGCCCCTTTACATGACTGCCTCTGAGTTCCCTTGTCTTTTTCAGCAAGGTCTACTTCAGAGGCATCACCTGCAGAAAGGTTTGTTATTTCTTGTGTCTTTTCAGCCACAAGATAACAATTTATAAGCTCAGGTAATATAAGTCCACCCAGCATTGCCTGAGATACTGGCAAGGCAAATTACTCTAGAAGTTTGCCAGGCAACTAGAGGCTCCGTTAAGACACCAATACCGCGGTGCCAATTAGCCCTAGGCACGGATCGCATAACACCAAGGTTTACGGGAGCTGGTTCGCGGCCTCTGATTCTATATTCAAGGCTATCTATATTGTCTTTGTCCTTTCCTTGTATGAATGAGGTGTGAATGGTTTTCTACCCTATAAACGGGTCCCTATGGCATGTGTGTACTGAAGAAGTCGGACTCCACAACAAAATATGGTTCAGTTGGAAAAGTGGAGCAGCGCACACCATATTGCCAGCCTAGCTGCCACACGACCACAGCAACAACATTTGCACGGGAAATGGAAGAAAGCCTCGATTTCCGCGTGTCTCCATACCTTACAAAAATATGACTAACTTCGTAGAAAATGAGCAAGTAGTAACCTTTATTTCTGTAGTTAATACCTCCAATATAGCTTAAATATCTTGGTTTCTTTTTAAAGTAAGCCAGATTCTCTATTTCGTATATTATAATGCCCTCTGAAAAGAAAACAAAATTTAAGTGTTGTGCCAGGGATTGATTTTATTTTATGTAGATTTGGCGGGACGATGTTTACTGCAATAAATGACTTCTTTGGTATGGTTCTCGCTACTATTTAATAAGGGTAGTTTGTGTTTCTGCGCGCGCAATTTTACAGGTGAGTGCTTGAGGGTTTCCTTTCTATGTTATGTGAATATATTTCATAGTCTATGAAAAGTATTCGGTGACTCCTTAAAATGTTTTAAAAAGCATTCTTTTTTAGATAATTTACTGTACAGTGTAATACATTAATGCTATATCAGTTTAACTGTATTAATTAAACGTCATCCCTCTTGTATATTTCTGCTGTCATACAGGCACTCCCTAGAAAATTTAGAATTAGCAGGCCCTCCCCTAACTGGCAACTTTTTCTCGCCAAGCAATTCAAGCTCTGTTGCCACATAAAATCCCCATATATAAAAAGCAAAAATGACTTAAAACATGAGAAAAAAACCAAACTTGGCAACAAAATAATCTGAAAAGCAAAATTCGACTTGGTAGCACTATAATAAAAAGAAAAATGACCCTAGATTTGGCGAGAAATCTCTTGGGGGGCATATCATACTTATACCAAAAATTGTTAAGCAAAACTTATGTTAACTTCTGCATTTCCTTTTAAACATGAAAAGGCATGTTCTCTTTCGAAAAATAAATGATATAAACTATGAGCATAATAAAGATTGGGATAATGATTTGGCCAATAAATTACTTCAAATCTAATCATTAAAATGCAAGAAAAATGAATAAAGAATGTCCATAAATCAATATATTTTATAAATCACTTTATTTTCATGTTTATAACATATATCATAACGTTCTATTACTTTTTTTTATAAGAAGCAAATTTTTATTTGCAAAAATCATTAAAAAAAAATTTTTTTTTACAGATTATTGTTTTATTGCTAGTCTTTAATTTTCTTAAAAAGAGCAATTTCTTGAAAATGTTATCCTTTTTTTAAAAATTGATACATTTTTTATTAAAAATTTACTGATGTATCGAATAAAGGCATACTATATATTATATATGTAATGGAATATGGTGCGTTAAAATTAGATGCATTTTTGTGCATTAGAATTTCAAAGTTTCAGAATAAGTATAGATACTATATGTTTTTTCCTTATGTTATAAGTATATAAAGTATATGTAAAGAATGAGTTGATAATATAGATAGAATTTTACCATCATGAGGAATTCTATCAATTATTAAATGTTTTCAGTTCTATCAAACTTACACAACATATTTTAAACATTTAACAATGATTTGCTGATCTAATATTTTTTGATGAAATTTCTTATGAATGGAATAAATAAGCAGTATAAAAAATTTTGACTTATCAAAGCAAAAATTAAATATATTTTATTTCATTACAAATAGCAATTTAGATAAAAAAAATTTCTCATGGAGTAGTATCTTTGGATATACTTTACTTACTTGCTCATTTAAAAATTAAGCAAATAAGTAATGCATTACTAACGTTGATCATGCATATTTTATAAATTTTTGATATTTTTAGGTAAAAAAAAATTGTTACCTAATAAATTTTAGAAGACAAGTAAAAATCTATGCATATATCATAAAGAAATTTATAATTTGAAACGTATTATTTGCATTTTTATTATTAAACTTATTGAAAATCGAATATAAAAACATTATATGAGAAAAATTGAATACGTATTCCCACTTTGTAGGTATACTACATAAAATACGAAAGTATTTCACATAAAATCATAATTTATCATCAGCTGTAGCGAATGAAAATTCAGAATATATTAACATTTTTAATAATTTGTGCTTGAATTTTTGATAGTCCAGTTTCCTAAAGCATTCTGGAATAAAACACATGTTCTAATAATAATAAAATACATATTTTTTGAAGTGCCTTCTTTTTCTTTACTTTGTGAACTTTTGTTTGATGATTGAATTTGTGTGGAAAAGCTTTTATTCTGGAACAGAAATGTAATTTTTTCCTATTTTTAAATATAAAATAATCTAAAAACAGAAATAATATATAGAAAACATAACAATTTGATGCTTGATAAAACTCTTATATAAAGATGTTATATCTAAAGAAAGAAATGATGTCATTTATTTTATATGATTCATTATTTTCCATTCTGAACAACATAGGCTTAATTTATAATCCAAGAATATTTTAAAAGCCGAGCTAACAAAAAATTCTGGTATAAAAATTACGATTGACACAATTCGAATTTACCTTGAATTGTGACATCCATGTGTTATTATCTATGTCTTAGGAGACTTTAGAAAACTTAAAATTAAAATAGATAAATTAAAAAAAATTAAGACTAAGAAACACACTATAAATCCACTCGTTACAAGTTATTATTTTCGGAAAGAAAAGGGAAACAATTTCATTTTGCGTTTACTTTTTTATGATAGATTAAGAAAAAATGAAGAAAACTTAAATTAGGGAGAATAATTCTTAGAAAAACGAAAGGAAAATGTACAGAGGGTACTTTTTTCTTTATTATATTTTATTCTTGACTTTGATATAAATATGTCGTAATCATTCGACGCTGCTGACGTACTTTGTGGTGATGACGTAATTAATTTTCTACTTTTGATTAAGCACTCATTTTATCCATTTTGCGAAAGGCGTTTGAAAAAGAATGCTGGGTAATTTGGGTCAAGGATCTGAGGCATTAATTGTCTTGAAAATATTACGTTGCTATATGGATGATTCAAAAGGGTAACTTTTCCATTGTCTTTGTTTGCTCGCTCTGAGCTTCAGTCGCGGTTTTTTGTCTATTTTATGATAATTAGAAGCGACCCTCCTTATTTATGCATAATGTTCTAAAAAAGAACTTCAATATTGTTTTCAAATTTTAACTGAAGGTTTTATAGAAGAAATATAACTCACTAAAGTTAAAAAAATGGCTTTTATTCTAAACAAAATGATAAATTATACAATAGAAAGGTACAAATGCGTTATATATATATATATATATATATATATATATATATATATATATATACGTATGTATGTATATATATGTATATACATGTATGTATATATATATATATATATATATATATATATATATATATATATATATATATATATATATATATATATATATATATATATATATAGTATGTAGTGGCTTATTTGATAAAGACGTCGTTCTCATTATTGGAAGGCAGCGAGTTTAAATCCCGATTCAAACGAGTATCCGTCATGTTCAGTAATGGTGACTGGTGTTTATTAAATATTTCGTGATTGCAATGTCTTCCAAGTGAAATGATACCCCACAGGGTGGCTGGCTAAATGGTCTTCGGGCCTTCTTCTTCGTTTCTGCTCCTAAAATACAAATACCAACCCACTTTCAGGGATTGATGACGGCTAGTTCATTTTGTGCCCCACTATATAAAACCACCACTTTCGTCCCTTGTACTGCTATAAGGTGAAAATTCTTGTAATCGGGGATAGGAAAAGGAAAAACTATATACATATATATGTATATATATATATATATATATATATATGTATATATATATATATATATAATATACATAAAATTGTCATGATGATGATGATGAGATTTAAATAATTATCGTTTCAATGCACATAATTACTGGAGAATCACTCAGCGAATATTTTGAGTTCTGTTCCAGGAACAATTTTAAGAAACGGTAAAATAATTCATGAATGATAAGAATCGGAAAATTATTTCTGACACTCTCGGGATTTTAACTGACTTCTTATCTTCTTGAAACTCGGGATCTTTACGTCAGGCTCAATAGGGCCATGCAAAGCTGTCCACTTTTGCGAGTCTCGGAAAAGCATATGGAAGACAAAATACTATTGATAGAAATAAAGTGGTAGTATGGACAGTAAATGTATATCTCTAAGACTTTAAACACAATACAAGAACCCATAATAAGCAAACAATCAATGTCGTTATCATTATTTGCCGTCATTGGCATATTTATAAAGAGAGGCATCCCTTAAATGCCTTGCCTTCTGCAGAGTGCAAAGTGGAGTGTTCGATTCCTGCAACTGCTTTATAGCAAGAGCTGGGTGTTGCACTTCTGTAAATGCCTCGGTCAGGGTGGGTGCTTGGGAGCTTTCCAGAACCTTTCTTTGCATCACGTGAGAACAACCCATTATCGTATCTAACTTCCTGAATAGCAAAATAAGGTAGATGTTTAGTGATCGCATTTTTTTATATTTTTATAACATTTTTTCATCAATAGAAATATTATGCGTATGTAGGCTTTTATCGTTATGGTTAAAGTTTTATATATATATATATATATATATATATATATATATATATATATATATATATATATATATATATATATATATATATATATATATATATATATATATATATATATATATATATATATATATATATATATATATATATATATATATATATATATATATATATATATATATATATATATATATATATATATATATATATATATATATAGTGATTGGATGATATACTATGATATGAATTGACATCTTCAGTATAGTGGAAATTATATACTCATATAGTAAGATTATATATACTATTACCTATATGAAGTATATATATTCATAGGTAGTATATACCTGCATTATTAAATAATATTATATACTTGAAATATAATATGAAATATGAATATATATATATATATATATATATATATATATATATATATATTGCATAATAAATTTAAATTAAAAAAGAGAGTAAAATTAAAAAATAATAATTAATAAATCATAAAAAAATGTAGTAGTTTTTTAAAAATGTCTGAAAAAAATAATATAAAATTTTTAATAGTGTTAATAAAAAATATTATGTTAAAAAATAGAGCGAGGTAATAATAATAAAAGTTATAAATGGAAAAAAGTAACAATTTAAAGCGAGAATATGTACACAAATTATATTTCACAGCAAATTGAATTTCATCTAAAGTCCACTGAGAAATCAAAATAACAAAAGATATTGACTGTTTAATTTTAATTTCATTTTTATTATTTCCATTTTGTTTGAGAAGGTGAAAAATCAGCAATTAATATTTCAGAATAAATTTTAAACCAACTTAATTTAATTCTCGTACACAAGCAAATATTTAATGAATTAATAAATTAAATATGTTTATACTATTATCAAATTTACACATACATTGAAATTTTTTTTTGCGTTGTTATATTATTTTTTTTATATGAATATCACCTTTTATAACCAAGATGACAAATGCAGTATACATTCAATGACGTTTGTTGATGTCATTGAATTTTAAATCGCTTCATTGGAATGCAGTTGAAATTTCTTAATTTATATCATCGATTGCTGAAAATATATGTTTTCTATAATTCAATTTTTCGAAAAGTGTGAATTTTTCATGAAATTTTGTTTCACTCCACAATGTTTTTTCATAATCAAATGAAAATATTGAAACAAAAGTTATTTTGGTGTCTTAAAAATTCATATTATATGCTTCGGTAAAATAACTTTAAGTTTTTAATGTTTAATGTATAGAAAAAATTTACTTTTCTTAATATAATTACTTAATTTAATCACAATTATTTTAAAATTATTAATTTTTTTAGAAATTTTATCTAAGAAATACATTTTTATTATTGTTTTTCTAAGCACTTCATATCAAACACGGCAAATTTGTTACTGTTTCAAACAACCAGCTTCTAGGATTTTCTCACTTCGGCACTAAAAAAGGTAAGAGTGCAGCATTTATACAGTGGGGATTCAGTAGGCTTGCTATCCTGACACAGAATGTGATTAGGGTGAATCTTTGTAATTTAAATGACTCCCAGACTTGATATGAAGCTTCCAGAAGTATAATTTCACATGAAGTATACTGTGACCATGACATATTTTACTTATTCGAGCCACCAATTAGCAAATACGACAGATGCTTCGATTGGCTCTAGATTCGAATTTACTAATTTCCGTTAATAAGAACAACAGCACAACGCACACAGCAAATTTAATCTTCAATTAAAAACTAAAATATCAGGATATTTCAATAAAATAAAGCCATCGCGGTGCAGTTTGCTATTAAAATTGAAAACAGAATTCATAAAATTTAACGCATAAATGTCTAATTATATTCCTAACGTAATGAGACAAAGACGACATAAACATCTACATAAACATATATTTGAAAATAAAAAGGCGACTATGGTGCAGTTTCCTTTTGAAGTTGAAAAAGAAATTCGAAACAGAAATTTGAATGCAGTGGTTGATCGGTTAAAGAATATAATCTGTTACAAGACTCTATTCGCTGTCCGAATTGTTCGTTAACCAATCATTGATTTGCGATAGAATTTTTTTTGAGAAATCGATTAATTCCTTCTGGGCAACTTAAAAAATAAATTAAAAAAAGAATTTATAAATTCTTACTAAGTTCATTAAAAAGTAAAATGCATGTATAGAGTCTATTGGAAATTTTTTTTCCAATATAGAATTTTGATTTGTTTGTTGGGTTTTATGGCGCAAGGTCCAAAAGTGGACATGCTGCGCCATATTGAACTTTGAAGCTTAATAGGCAAGCAACACAATTCAAGAGAGATGAAAACGATTTTTTGTCCGTTGGGTTGGCAACTCTACTTATTATACTCCGAAAGTCGAGAAGTGTTCGTTAGAATTCCTTTTAGAATTTCGTTAGAATTAGAATTCGTTCGTTATCTGATTATATTTTCGTGGTGCAAACACAAAAACTTTCGCGAAAGTGTTCATTTTCTGATTTGTTTACAGTCCGAACCGTTCTTTAACCGATCACATACAGTTTTAGGAATAAGTAATGACAAAGAAAATACGTTTAAAAACGGAATGTTGATCATGGTGCAGTTTTCTCTTAAAGTTGGAATAGAGATTTGGAAAATAGAATAAATTGACACGCTATATAATCTAAATATCATTGGTTATTGATGACAGTCATATATGGATTTGAAAATGGAATTTCGATCATGGTGCAATTTTTTCTTCTGAAGTTGCAAAATAATTTATAAGATAGAATAAATAGATGCATGATATTAATCTAAATATCATTAGACAATGATAAAAAGCGAAAAAAAATGGATTTGAAAATAGAATTTCAATCATGGTACAGTTTTTTCTTGTAGTTGGAAAAGAAATTTATAAAATAGAATAAATAGACATGTAATAATAATCATAAAATCAGTAGTTAGTGTTGACAGGTGGAAATAGAATTTCGATGATGGTGCAGTTTTCTTTTGAAATTGGAAAAGAAATTTATAATATAGAATAAACAGACGTATAACAGTAATAATAATGTCGGAAGTTAATGGTGACAGGTGGAAATAGAATTTAGATGATGGTGCAGTTTCTTCTTGAAGTTGGAAAAGAAATTTATAAAATAGAATAAATAGACGTATAATCTGAATATCATTAGCCAATGCTGACAAACTAAAATGGAATTTCGATAATGGTGCAGTTTTCTTTCAAAGTTGGAAACGCGAAATTTATAAAGCAAAATAAATAGACGTATAATAATAATAATCTGAATACCATAGACAGTGACAGACCAAAATAGAAAGATACTTGTGGCGCAATAAAATCGTATAGTTTACAATTGAAATTAAAATAAATTATAAGCAGTTTTATTCGAAATATCATTAAACAATGAAAACACGTAAAAGGGAAATAATTTGAAGTATATTTTTGTAACTAATTTTAAATGATTAATTTAACTAATTTTAAATTATGGAATTATTTTGTACAAAATGCTTTTGAAATATTTTCAAAACAAAATTTTAAACGAATAAAATATTCCGACAAAAAATGTTCTGGTTATGAAGATGGTCATTTTTTGAATATGTGACCCTTTCGATGTTGTTCGCCAATTATTAATTTCACGTGAGTTCCCCACTTCTTTCAGCGTTAGTTTCGCGTGAGTGTATTCATGCCAAACCACTCAGAATAGAGTCCAGATCATCAGATCAATTGTTTTTCTTACAATATCAAATGTTTGATGAATATTGCGTGCTTTTCATTTTTTTCTCATTTTGCGTGATTTCCTCATTATCTCAAATTCAAGTAAAATTTTTCCTTACTATAGACGAATGCGAGGAAATTCGAAAGAAACAAAAAATGTTTTATTTTGCGCTCATCGAATATTTTTCCATTTACGTCAAACAGATAAATTGTCTTTCAGTGTAAATTTTCCTCAGAAATTTATTTAAATATTATTATTATATGCCATAAAATAAAAGTTTATTTTCCTAAGAAATATTGTGTTAAATTTCTTTGGGTATTTAATGATTTATTTAGATTGAGGCCATTTCCATTATTAAAAAATTTTTTTTAATTAAATGTAATTATCTCATAAAAATGTAATGCAAGTGTAATTATCACATAAATGAATAAATTTTTTTATAAGTCTTATGCCAATATGAGCTTTACCTAAAATTATGTTATTAAAATAGACAAGTTTCATTCGCACATTTTATAATCCTGAAATAATAACTGATTATACAATACATATATATTTATTTTTATTTTTTAAAAAATAATTAAATTATTTCTAAATTTACTTATAATCCATAATTATGTGGAATGAATATTTTTAAAATTCTGTTTTAATTTTGAATTTTTACTGGAGATATTAATAGTAATTTCAAGTGCAGAATATTTTACATAACATTCATGATTTATAAATTTCATCAACAAATTTTACTTATAGATTATATAATATTTAATGAATTAATAATGAAATAAATATTTATTTTAGTTTTGAAATTTTTTCGAAATAGTCTATCTGAATACTCAATTTGATCTTAATAATTTATCTATACTTTTGGAGAATATACAATTTCTTAGACTTTTGCTTAAGCTTATTTCATGTTTTTATTAAAGGCCTATTAAGAATTGGAAAATTTAATTGTTTTTACTATCATTGATACTTTATTAGAAAACATAGTATTCTAATTATAATTTTTTTAAATTCTGATATTTTTAAAGCAAAATGTCTAAAATTATAGAACTTCATCAGTATTTAGAAAATACTCTTTCATTATTTAATTTAATTTAAAGAATTTTCCCGAATCATCATAATTATTTTTTCTCACATTTAAAGATTAGAAATAAATTAATAGTGTGGTAATATATTGTGTTCCATTCCAAAAATTAAAACTATGAAGAAATAAGTTAATGTTTATGCGGAAAAATTATTGCATTATTAAAGAAATTACACGCACACACACACACACATATATATTTACATATATATATGTTGTGTTATATACATATAAAAGCTGTGTTTAAAAATTTTTGAAATAAAAAATTAAAAGATTAAGGATTTTTTTATATCAAATAATTATATTTTCTTATTTATTCGTGAACTGAAATGAATAAATTCCTTAAATTTTAATTTTTCGATTATTTGGTAGTACTTTTAAGAAAAAATTGGGGCTTAGGAACAAACTGGCGACAAATGACTTCCATTTGGCGCTCCCCGCATGAAATTGGCTGGCGCCAGAATCCAGCAACCCTCACCGAGGTTCCATCTTGCTCAGCTGATCAGGAGATTCTCTCCGCTTAATCACGTTTCTCCCTACCGAAAAATCTGTCATCTTTCTGATCCATCCCATCTCTGGATTGCTTCCAGTTCGATCTACGTTTTTTAGTACCGAAACGTTGTGAATTCCGGAGATTAGAAGAAGAAATATCTTTTCGTTTCGCAAGCCAAGTTGATTGAGGAAGAACTCTTAAATGGTCAAGCGCCAGGAACAGCTCCAGATTTCCGGAATCGTCGTATGTCGAGAAGAAAAGCACCTTTAGATCACCCTACGGATGTGCTTGTACCTTGTAAGTACTTTTGTGAAATATGCCAAATCCGGGACTGCAGATGTGGTTAGCATATTTCAATCGATAATGTTGTTATTTATGGACGTAAGTGCTAATCGATCATAAACCAACTTAGTGTATCAACAATTAGTTCACCTCATGGCGATACTTTCGTGCGCCGGACGATGATACTCATGTTAATTTTTGCCGGTAGGCAGCAGGATGACACTTAGTTGACCCATTAAAACAATTAGCCAAACTATCTCCACAAAGAAATAATGAGACATTGGCGAGTAGTGAATTTTTTCTAATATACCCCACAAAACAAACATTGCTCTCCAGTAAGAGTTACACCAAGATATATAATTGCATTATAATTGCTCACAGATAAAATCTAAAAGTATATGGAATATTAAAATTTAATTAAAATTATTTTTCCAGATTGTTATATTAAAATATTCGATGATGATCATTACTAAAGAATTATTCTTAGTATTTTAAATTTAAATAAAATAATTCCCTAAGAATTTTGCTAAGAAACAAAAATCAATAAAATAGCATATCTTTAAAAGATTTATAATATAATTTTAATTACAATAATATTTATAAAGAAGAAGAAGAATATAATTAAAATAATTCGAAAAAAGAAATAAAATCATTTTGAATGCGTTTTATCACTTAATTTAATTGATGGACGATGGAATTTAAAGTAGCTTCTTAAAGGATTATTAAGGCCTGAATTTCACAATGAATAGAATTACAGAAGACAGAGCAGATAGTGGTAGTTGTAGTTCAGTGGAACTCCACGTCACCCCAGTGAACAGCGGTGAGGATTCATCAGCAACTACATCCAAGTCCAGCATCCAGAATCCGGATTCCGGTCCGAGTTCTAGTTGCTCGGAAGATCAGAGGCAGCAGCTCCTGACTGTAACACCAGACAGGCATTGCTCGGTGGACTCTTCGTCCTCGGGTAGCAGCTCAGGGGGCAAGAGATCGAACTGCTCCACTCCGTGCAGGTCCCCGGTCCCGAACAGCCCCCAGGGGCCCAGGTTCAAGCTGATCTACGAGGGGCAGGTGCACTTATGTCGTCTGAACCACACCAGGACAGTGATCAGCAAATTGCTGAGTTCCAGGTTTCTGAGGCGGTGGGAGACGCACCATCTCATACTAGAAGACACTTTCATGACTTCTAGACACGTGAGTAAACATATTTTGTGATAATTCTTAATATAAGAGACATTCTTAGCTTCAATTCATGGTGATTTTGTTACTTTTGTCATATAATTTCACCCAGTACGCAGTCATGATTAAAATTTGTGACAATTACTGTTATATATTATTTTAAATAGCTGTCGCTTATTTAAAATTTGCGTGGGAAAAATCTTTAGATGTGCTTATGATAGCATAAGAAATATAATACACTGTAAAAGGTGCATAATTTTGATAAAAAAAAGCGCGATAACATTTGCTAAGCCTAATTTTGTAAAATTAGCTGTTATGTTATTAAGTTTATTCAAACTCACTTTCCTAACATTCAATATTTATACCAAAAATTTATCTTGTGCTTTTTGTTTATTTAATATTTCAAACATTATCATTTGCATTAACATGCTTAAAATTTCAGTTAAACTAATTTCCTATAATGATGGAAACATTAAATCGTTATTAATTATAACATTAAGTTAATTTCTAGATAATTTGCAATAATATGATATATTTATGTACTAGTAAATCATATTTGTATTAATGTAAAGTACTGTGCAAGGAATCACTAAAGATTTAAAAATTCATTTCGTTTCACCGCAATTTATATTCAAAATAATTAAATTTGGTTCAGTATTATAAAATGTATGGTGCATGTCAACAGTATTTAGCAGAGGGAAATTTCAATTAATTGTTAATAAACATTTTGTGTCATATAGATGTTCACAATACGACCAAATGCTTTCAAACTATGCTACAGAACAATAAATCAAAAAATTTTAAAGTACAAGCAAGAACACTTATTGACTTTATAGGTTATCATTATCATTATCGAGTTCGGTCTCCTTTGTTCTTTATTAACATAATATATGATAGGTGACATATATATACACACACTACTGACAGTTACATTGAATATATTATACTATATATATATATATACTATTATATATATATATATATATATATATATATATATATATATATATATATATATATATATATATATATATATATATATATATATATATATATATATATATATATATATATATGTATGTATATATGTATATATATATATATATATATATATATATATATATATCAATATAAACATTTTCGAGCTATATTTATGTTGTATTAACACAATATTTTTGTTTACTGAAAAGTATGATATCAATAAATTCGTCGTAATTTTATGTAAGTCTAAAATATTCACAGTATTGAAATGTGGTTGAATTTCCGTTCAAATAGAGATAATTTAATTTATTTTGTGTTACTAATACATTTATTTCATATTCTGTATTTGCTTATATACGTAAAAGAGGAAATAAAATGCTCAGAATCGCGATATCAGAAAGTATATTTAATCTTTAATATTCAAATACTATTATGCAAAATTAAAATTTGTAAGCTGAAAATATTTTAATGATAATTAAAAACATCATGATTTAGAAATTTACTTATGCTTATTTAATGCAGATGGCCTGCATTGCAACTTGTTTATTTCATAAAAAAAATATTCCTATTATTTAAAAATATTTTATTTAAATGTATAGTTTAAAATCGCAATAATTATTGAATTCCCAATTAATTTTTTAACAATATTTCAAAAACTTTGAAACAAAAATAAAGTATAATTTTTATGATAAATTACATAAATTAGCATTATTTAATTAATAGAAATTCATAAAAATATAAAAGCTTTCCTCATTATTTTCTTACAGGAAAATATTTTTAGTTCTAATAAAAGAAGATTTAATCGAGTAAACATACTTTCACGTTTAAATCCTCACTTAAATTTAATCCAAATTTAGGATTAATTGCCATAACCAGTTTGCGTAAGCAAAGATGTTTTTTTGATCAATAAAATAAACGAATGTAGGATATTTCATAATAATCTACATTTATGAAATATCCTACAATTAATTAAAGGGATTAATTAAAATGAGTAATCCAGTTATTAAATAATTTTAATTATTAATAACTATTTTAATTATTAATAATTAAAATAAATTAAATAATAATTATAAGCATTCCATTATTTGAATGAAATATATTGATTTGATAAAAAATACTAATAATTTTAAGAAAGTTATCTATTTTATGTGTGCCATTTTTGGACAGAGTGTACATTTACATGCGTTTAGTTTTCATTATTAATAAATGAAATACATAATCTCTAAATAAAATGATATGCTACTGTGATCCAAAAACAGATAATTCATTTTTAAAACCAGATCTTCCATTTGGATTTCATTTAAGTAAAATTAGTTCAATCGACCAAGTTAAATCATAGGATAATATTCATTAAGTGCGAAAGCATATATGGTGGTGAGTTTTCCTGTTCATTCTAAAAATTATAAGTTGTTTTTCAATAGGGCACATTTTTTAAATGAAATACATAAGATTTGTTAATGCATTTTACTTAATATATATCAGTTTCAATAACTTTTAGAAAATCTATGTATGAAAATTTTATTTTCAAAAAATTGACTTTATAAGTATTAAAATTATTAAACTGAAACAGATTTTTTGAAAAAAAAGTTTACTTTCTTTTCATAATTTAAGAGAGATTTTAATATATATATATATATATATATATATATATATATATATATATATATATATATATATATATATATATATATATATATAAATATATATATGTATATATGTATATATATATATATATATATATATATATATATATATATATATATATATATATATATATATATATATATATATGTATATATATAAATGTATGTATATATGTAAAGAAAACCTATTTATTCATAGTGAAACCTGAAATAAATGAATATCAAGTTGGTTAACGAAAAGGAGAGCTAGTTAGATTAGGTTAGGGGAACGAATGGGAGGAAAATTAGAAAAGAAAAGCTAACTAAAGAATACCATTACAAAAGACAAAACAAATTTGTATAAGAGTATCATTAAGAAAAAGAAGTAGTATAGGGATGATGGGCCACATATAAAAAGTGTGTTTTATAAACTTTAAAAATGAAGATAATTGTAAAATAGGAAAAAGAAATCAATCCTTTCTTTATCATCTTTCTTTTCCTGAATAGAACAATAAATCTTCAAAACGCGAGAGAAAGTATACAATATTCCCTCGTAGCTTTTCTTTTTTCTCAGTTACCTTGTAAAACGGTTGCGAGAAGAGTTTCATTCAAACGAATTTTTTTTCAGTAATAAATTGTCTATAATTGAATTAATATGTAACAACATATCACATCTTTCTTCTGCTTCTGAATGATCAAATGGTTTTTTGAGTTAAAAGATGTCTTGCGCTTCCATATGGGACCCAGAGGAGGTGGCAAGACGCCCATTCGTTTTTTTTTATACAGAGGTTATCACCTAATGCATTATTTACATTGTTATGTTATGAAATGTTATAACACTGTAAATAAATGAATTAAGTCCTACTCCTCTGTTAAGTTAAAACTATCTTACAGGAAAAACAAAGAATCACATGCAAATGAAATTTTTTATTGTACTTGATATACAAACATGCATAAAAATATATAACAGTGCTCAAACTATTTTGAGTTATAAGAAAAGCTGCTAAATGTTTTATAATACGTTTTACAGAAGCAAATAATATATATATTTCAGGAAGAATGAGTTATCGTTGTATATAAAATACATATAAAGTCATAAGTAAAGTTGCGCTATAATAAGCGCACTTTGTACACCTTCATAGAGGATTTTCATAAAACTGATTCGCATTTGCGTACAGACTGAGGAAAACTATGAAAAACTCAGTCTAATCAGTTACAAAATTCAATCCGGGAAAAGACAGTCCAATCATGTATACAAAATCAAGTAAATACAGGTAGTATTGTAAAAAAGAAAATTAAAAAACAGTCTCTCTCTCTCTCTTTTTTCAATATTATTCATTCAAAAATTTTATATAATTGAATTCTTTTATTTAAAACATTTTATGTATGTATATATAGAGCGAAAAGAAAAAATGATGCCGTTATTTCAGTAATGAATAATGGCCAAAGCATTTTCCCGTTATGCCATCATCATTTAAATAAATTTTGTCATAAAATGGTGATAAAGAAATTTTATTTAATAATGTTGTAGACAATATGTGTGTTTTAGATTGAATCGAAAATTGCTTGTGACGAAGCAAACTTTCATGAAATAGAGTGTTTCTATAATCTTCGTGCGTTATATTTCTTAAGCAACTTTGATTCACCCCTTTCGCTCTTTTTGTTTCATGATTTTCACATTTATAACTATACATTTTAGATCTTAAACCTATGAATTCTAAAATTGGCTTGGACTTAGTTTCGTCTTTTAAATAACCTAGTTTATTTTGGTTTTCTGAATTATAAAAATTGTTTGTAATTGGATAGTTACTGAGATCCATGATCGTTCGAAATTTATTTTTAAAATCACTATAAACATCATTTGTAAATATCTGCATGTACAAAGAATCCGTGTCAGTGTATAATAATTTACAATTTTTCCCATAACATTTTTTAAATTTTGAATAGTATAAAATGTACATATGAAGTTTTGCTAATTCTAAGACACAAAACCCGACATATATCGGCTTATCAAGAATTAAATTTGTTCTTTTCATTTTGAATATTGCAAAATTTTCATTTATACTTTCAAAATATTCAAGCAGGGGGCTTGATAATTGCTTACGACATTCAGTAGGAGTAAGAGCAGCTTTTAAATTTATTCTTTTCCGAACGTTCTGACAAGTCTTTCCAAAAAATGCATTGTTTAATTTTTTGAAAAAAGATTTTTCAAATTCGCTTTTTGCTTTACGACGCTTTTCGTTATTGAAATCTATATAGCCACGTAACCAATCCGATTGTGAAAAGGCCAAAATTCGGTATATTTTTGTTAATGTCATCCCATGCTTTGTGTAATACTTTAGGTTTCTGTAATGTAATAAGTAATGCTTTTTCTCATAAAAATTCGGTGTTAGTTTTCTACTCTGCTTAAAAGGAATATTTTTATTTGTCAATAGATGTTTCTGATAATCTGACAACATTTGTATATTGATAGATAAATGCTCGGGCGCAAGAGGGAAATCATGAAAATCTTGAGCTGATTTGCTGTACAACAAATCTACTTCTAATATATAACCAATTGGTGAATTTCGACTGATTTTATTTACATCAAAGCTTTTTACTTCTTCCTTTGAAAGCCAACGGAAATCACCGGTAGGCAAATACTGAGACATGCAATAGCCATATAGGTTATTAACATCTAAACTAACTATATAATTTAAGGGTTCGTTTGGATTATAGCAAGAAAGATATGGATTGTTTGCTCGAGCATATCTTTGGGAGAGGAAACAGATTCCACCTCTCATTTGGGATTCGAGAAGAACATAGTCTTCTACGTTTGATAGTAATTGTAATTCCTGGCGTGTGAATTTTAAACCGGCGTGCCATGTTAAATCAGCAATAGTTAAGAAATGCACTGGATCTAAATGATAATACTTCATGCTTGTTTGCCTAAAAGACTGAAATACTTCAGCTAAAAGGATTGTGTCAACATTTTGATATAGTTTTAAATAATCTTGAAAATTTTTGCACTGAAATTCGCGGTAAACTTTCATTGCGTGTTTGTACTCTCTTTTTGTAATATTTGTATTCGTTAAGACGTTAAAAAAAGCTTTATGAGGAGGAAATTTCTTTCTTTTTAAAATCTCTTTAGAAGAAAAGTAATTATAAGGAAAATATCCTTTTTGTTTCAATAACTCTCTCTGTGTTTCGTTTTTGAAAAAAGAATCAAAAATGTCAAACCGATGATTTGAGGCTTTTAAAATTTCAACGAGAGAAGATAAGGAGGAATCAAGAAATGCATATGAATCAATAAACTTAATATAATTATCAAGGGTGAAACTTGTAAATTTTTGGGTATTCGTCGGAATAATATCGATTCTCCGAGCAAATTCTGAAGACATTTGTTTTAACAGTAGGTGGGAATCGTAGCCTTTAAAGTTATGTATTATAACAGGAATAAAATTACTTTTCCTCAAATTCAAGTTACAAGAGTTATGACAGAATCCCCGAAATATACCTAAAACATGGCAATGATCTCTTACGATTTTATCGCCAAATGCGAATTTCTTTTTACAAATGTAACACGTAATCGGGATTTTTTTGTAATGCTATCGTTGATCATTGGCTGATTTATTGATAGTTTTTTAAGTAATTTTTTACATAATTTTATTATTACATTTAGAAAAACCTGCACAGGGTTATCACCGCAATAAAATTTGTGAAATATAATTTCATTTTTTATATTTATCGCGATAATGGAAAAACAGATTGGTTCATGACGCTCTATGTCAGCGGAAAAACTTTTTGAAGAATTCGGTAGAGCATTATCTATATTTTTTGTTAGGCATTCGAAATCCGCAAAGATGGCAAACTGATGATAAAGCATTCTTTGAATGCTATTAAATTTCAAAATGTTTTCTTTGGGAGGGGATAATTTTTGAGCAGGATTTAAAGCACATAATTTTTTGTGGTCTAAGAGACTTTTTTCCGTTGAAATCCTATCAAGCATCGATTGCAGAAATGATGAATACCCTTTTTTGTGTTTAAGAAACGATTTAAATTTTTTATTAAAAAGTAATGTCCTTTATATAATAATAGGTTTATTTCCGTGCATGACTTTTGATTACTGATATATAGGGGAAAAACTTCCTTCTCGTAAGAAAAAATATTTATTTTTAAATTATTTACTTTTTGAAAATGTTTTATTTCCGATATTTTCATCGGAAAACTTATGTTTTTGATTTTTAAATATTTCAATTTATTTTTATAACTGCTTGGAGCATTAGAATTCCGAGTTGTTGGGAAAAGATGCGCTAAGCAACTGTAAACGAAACACCGATTGTCGGTGCATTTTATATTTAAAATACATCTTTTTCTTTTCAAGAAAGGCGGTATCTTAATGCCAAAACAACCCCCTCGAGCTTCCCTATAGGATCCTATATTCACATCCAAGAAATTTATTTTGTTTATTTTCCACCCACTACCATTTCTGACGAATGTTTCTATAGAATTTAATATTTTATTAAAACAGTTTTTAATTTTTTTTTGATTTGATTAGGGGATATTACACGTTCAGCAAACGAGCAAAAATATGCCGTTTGAAGTAATTGCTCCGGATATGTATCTTTTATAAACTCTACAGTGAGACAAATTAAGAGGCGAAAGGGAATGTTTTGATCTAATAACAGCAGAAAAATATCGTTTTTTATTTCCTCATATAAAGTATAGGGATCAGAATGCATTGTTAAATGCCGATATGCTACTATGTAGCCGCGAAAGCTTGAGGCACGTCTGTGAAATGCCATTCTCAAAAGAGAGAGAAGAAACGTTGTTTAGTTTTTTTTTTTTTTACATTGCGATGTAGAGTGTGAACACTTAGTTTTTCCGGATATGATCTGTGAAAACGTTCACGGCCTTTCTCAAAGCTGGTAGCATGTCTACGTTTATATTAAAACGATTTTTCGTTTCATCTTTTACACATCTCACTAAAGAGACATAGTTGCTTTTTCGATATTCTTTTATGCTGATTGTTACCCCCTTTCCTAGATAGGCACTTATCGGAGGTATCAATCTCCTCTCTTCTGCCGGGTCAGAAAAATCGTACTCATTTTTCTTGGTGTCCGCATTCGTATTTTTCTTTTTCTTTACTATAAAATAAAAAAGTCCTTTTTCTATGAGAATTTAATTTAAAGAAGACTTTTAGAATTTCATTTAAAAAAAATGCGCAAGCACAGAAATGTGCTAAAGTTTACCTTTTTTGGGAGGGGGAGGAGAGAACAATTGCTCTCCATCTGATTCAGAATCACTTATACCTAGTAAATAATTGAAAAGCTTAAAATTACTTATAAATTAACTCTTAGAGCTTTAAAAGAGAAGTAAGAAAATAATAAGACTCACCAGCAGATGCTTGCTTTTCCTCCATGCTTGAAGATTATATTTTTCAAAAAATAATCAGCGATATTTATACTCTGAGAAACTATGTAACCCTGAGTTTGTTGTGTTACGAATAGCGTAAGCAATTAATTTTAATATGCGATGTTTATACTAAAAGGAAATTTCCCCCGCATTCCTACACTGACATATCCTTGATCTGTTCGATTCGAAGGTGATAAAGAACTGCGTCGGTGTTTTTGTAAGTTTCCCAGCCTTAAACTCGTTTTGCGATACAAGATTATTCTTTATGCACGAGTGTATGTTTATTGTTTGTATTCATTTTTTTCTTCTTTGTAAATGATCATCAGTTTCACCTTGTAAGGGTGTGCTATTCAAAATGCTAAAAAAGATTTGCGTAAACAACTTTATAATTCTAGAAGCTTTTCATTTTTTCCCGCACGTGCGCTTCCTTTTTTAAAAGAAAAATAGTTCTGATAGCTATTTTTTTATTGCGTTATAACATTTTACTAAAACGCAGATATTCATTTTTTTCTTTTAAAGTTTAAAAAAAAGCGAAAACTACTAACATAAATTATGAAGAATTTTTGAAGTTTGATAGTTTACTGGTGAGATGTTAAAATAAAAAATATACGTTATCATGTATTCTTAAAGCATGAAATAAAGAGAAGGATGGAAATGACATTCATTTATTGAGTTATTTAGAAAAATCAAAATACATAGATGTAGGTAAATGCAAGCAGTTATAGTTATACAATTATAAATTTAACAGACAATTATAGAAGCTGTTTTTGATACATTTTGCATTAGCATAAGAAAGGTCTGTCTGCATGTAGTTTGAAATCTTCAGCTACAATAGTTTTATATTCACATCGCTTGTGGTCGGTGAAGAGATGACGATGTAGTATGGAGCTCTCTCACAATTCCATTATTATTCAACACTTTAAAGTAGGCTATTTTCATTTTACAATCTGCTCTGTCAGTAGTATCGATTTGCTGTGTTAGAGCTGCTCGTATACATGCAACCATACTTTCGTAAAGAGTTTCCGTGAAACTGTGAACAGAATATGTATCGCATAATTCAGATTGCTTTAAATACATAAATCCATATCTTGCTTCAGATGCCATTATTTTCGCAATGAAAACTTTATGCCAAATGATTTTTTATGATTCGATTCCTTTAATTTATATCATAAACGAAGGTCAAATCATTTGTAAAATATTTGCTTCATTTCATTTCTTTCCTTTTATTTTATTTACTTTTTTGAATTCTTACAAATCTTCATTGTTTTTTTTTCTTTTGATTTAAAATTATATGCAGTGCAAGATTGTGTTAAGGTAGGTGTAAAACAACAGCGATGCAAATGAAAGTTCAGAGCAATATAGTTTTTGATAAATTTTTCATTGCTCTCAACATTTTTGGTATTTAATGGTACTAAAGGCTTATGCCTAACAAATTTATGTAAGAAATAAAGACAAAAATGACCGCATGTATACGAAAAATAACTTTGATATCGATACTGATTACATTCAAAAGTGTTAGCATTGCGTTTGATAAAATTTGATATATTTTTGTCATGGGGAAGTGATGCATAGCTACAAAAATAGTAGCACTTGCTTTTCCTAAACGCTATGGCAATCCAGTGACTCCCTGGTTTATTTTTCGGATCCAAATTTGCTATGAAACAAGAATATCCATTGCATTTCTGCGGGAGCTCATCTGAGGCATATACCCCTCCAAATTTAGAACGAAGAATCACATCACTACATGCAAGTCTGCACAGAGTTAAGCTATCCATTTAAAAATCTGAGAAAATGCTTCGATTTTTATCAATCTCTATAGTATTTCGATATTCTGCATAAACAATTAAATCCACTGTTTCAGTTAATGCCTTAGCGAATTTCATATCTATGGTTAAATTGCCGTTGCGCAAAATGCTCGTGTGTATTCCATCAGCACTGAGATCAGGTGTTAAGTCTATAGCAAACAGTGTATACCCTTCTTTATATTCACTATATTTAATATTAATATTTTGATTGTCGTGGTAGCGACCTAAATCTGTAAAAAGATTCATATAACACCTACAATAGCTATTAGAATTATCAAATTTTGGTTGGAATGGCTTCGACGGAATCATTCGATTACCATCTAATACGCAAAGGTATGATAAATCATAATGTTTAAAATTAAATGGATTTTTTGAAAAATCTCCATTAAATGCAGAATTAGATACTAAACCCATTATGAGTCGAGATGGTAGCTGTCCAATAAAGGCATTAGAAATAGTTATTGACTGCATTCCTGAAGAAAGTGAGAATGATTTCACTTCTGTTCTGCGAATTGGCATTTTTATGACTCCCTTGCTTAAAGCTACTTCATGAGCAATTGCAATTGATGGAGCAACTTTTAGCTTCCTAACAAACAATGATGCATGCTGTATAACAACTTTAAAATCTTGTGTGTTTGACATCAATGCAAAAGAATCTTTATTCCTTTCTAACTTAATACGAAGGTTCACTGAATTAATAAGGCATTTGCTCTGATTTCCCAGATCGAAATGCAATGGTCCCATCATATCAATAAGTTTGCTATCTTTACAAATGTTATATCTAATTATAAAACCAGAATTTACATTATCTCCAGTCAAATCTACTGAATCGTGTTTAGAGGCTGTGTCTTTGTAGAAAAGGCCCGATGTTAATACAGATTCTTGAGCAGCGCGTGGTGAAAGTAATGCATCAAAAATACATCTGTAGGCATAATGAGCTTGCGAAGAAACCTGTTTATCATTTAGAGTGATTGAACATTCAGAAAATAGAGTATTAAGCAAATAATTAATAGGTGCCACTTGATCAGGTGCTGCAATTGCTTGCCCATTTTTCTTTTTCACTTTAACTTGCAAATGAAGAAGTGTGTGTGCCAAATCAATATAATGTTCTCCACTCCCACTTACGTAAAACTCAATGGGTGTTTTATCATTCAAAGATGCAACAGGATGAATTTCTGTAAAAGATGACTCATCTATTGAAAGCTGAATGGGAGACACGGAAAATAGATCGAGTTCGCTTTTCACACATGCACATGCTCTCGAATCCATTATGAGAAAATGTCAGCTCTTTTCAATTTCTTTCTGCTTTGCTTAGCACGTTGGAAATGACTTTTACTGTGTGATTTCCTTCTTTTTATACCAGAGCCGCTCTGAATTTTATTAATTATATCGTCTTTTATTTTTTTGGATGTTTCACGAAACCGAGATTTTGCAGAGTCTTTTAGAGATGAACCTGAGGCTACATCAGACATTACCTTTGATCCTGTACTTAGAACGTGTTTTCCCAAATATTTTCCGGCTTTGATTGCTATGGGGGTTATAAATCGGAATAAATTCGAAAATATTCCATATCCTCTTTGATGATTAGCTCCTTGAAAGTACGCTCCTCCACCTCCCGTCTGTATTTGGGAGCAGTAGTAATTTTCACAAGCTTTTTGATCTAAATGCATTCTCTTTCGCAGACCGCAACCAAATGATTAAGCTTATAATGAGTTATAATTTTATACTTTCCTGCGCCGGAAAGAAAGAACTAAAAGTGATTTGCCACTTGTAAAAATGATCCCATCTCCAGAACTACTTTTCAATTCTATTTCTATACAATCAATATAATTTTTGCGAAGAGGAAAATACAAAGGTCTTTGATAATTTATCACTATTTGTTCTTCCTTCGTTGACATGACAGGAATAATACGAAGCAAAGGAGCTATAGTATCCCCCACAAAATGAGACTCTATAATATCACTATAGACATAAATTTCAGTGATTCCCCCGTCTAATTCCAATTGATAATCAGATATATGGGTTCCCCCATATAATACTGAATTTTTGAAACCTAAAAGATCTCTCAATCCGTCCTGGAAATTTACAACGGATGTATCAGGTATGTGAAGTTTTACTTTATTATTTGCCAAAAGATTAAATGTAAGATGCTTAAAAGATTCAAATAACTGTTTTGAATTTTTATAAAAACCAACTTCTAATTCTAAATTTTCTGTTTTTTTAACTTTTTGAGGGGAAGTCACTTTATCTGTAATGATAACATTGAAATATTCATTTAATGGAGGTCTATCAGTTTTTTGTAAAACATGTAAAGTTTTACCTGTCAAAATAATATCTTTTGTCAAGCTCAACATTCTCATAAAAATGGGAGCATACAACAACCTAAATTCTAGTTCGACATTCTTTTGAACGGTGATTTCAACTTTATTTTCCTTAAAATCGAATATAAAATCTGCAGCTCCCCCAATTCCGGTATACATAAGATTGTGATTTATATGCTGAAAGAGTTCATGATGCAAATTATTCATATCCGTATATTTATGGTTAAACCTGGTTACTCTAATTATAAAGTGCCTCTTTTGATTTCTGGCAATAATTTTCAGAAAATTGTCTTTGTTTGTCTTTGAAGGTTTTCTAAAAACAAAACTTTCTGATGATTTTATGACTCTATCTTCTCTAGGTAAGTTAAGCATGGTTAATAATCTTGGCGCATCATTTGCTTTCAAATGCAGTTCATAATTTGGAGCAAGATATACATTAATATTTTTATGGCTTAATTCAAAGGAAACAAAATGCCCACATTTTTCTTCAATACTCTGATTAATCTTATTAATTACATCTTCATCTGAAGTTCCTTGATCAATTTTAACTCTGATATCATATTCAAGGAAATCTTTTTCAATGAGTTTTGTCTCTTCGTAAGTTACAGAGTATTTATTATTATGATTGCCAATGTTAAACCAGGTTCTAGGTACAAAAATTTCGGATAAACCAACTTCCCATGCACCTGTTAACGTTATTGGACGAGCTAATTTTGTTCGATATGATGCTTGTGTATTTTCTGGAAAATAATCCATGCTTGAATTAGAAGGAAGCGTTACGTAAAAGTCGGAGATCGTATCATCCATGATGCCTTTACCCAACTATTAAACCGATTATCAAAGCCTATCCACTTTACATAATACTCTTTCTTCTTACCACTGCCTTTTGTTTTTAACACTTTTTCTATGTTCCAATAATCGCTTGAACGCTTGTAAATTTTCTGAAGTTCCTCCGCATAAAATCTGCCTTTTATAGTTTCTGACCCAAGATCTTGAATTTCGAATGTCTTCGGATTAGAAGGATGAACTTTAGATACAATAAATGCTTCCTCTGTCCACCCTGGCAAATATCCTCGACGGAATGGTCTATTTTCCTTCGATATTCTTACTAAATCTCCCTTACTGAAAGCAGCTTTAGAGTTCTTCGAAGTGTAACCATAAAGTTTTTGAAAAATTTGTGATTCTAAATCTCGAGTGACTTTTGACGGAGCAATACCTATACTGCGATGTTTATTTTCATTGTAAGACTTTACCAAGGACTGTAACACATCGTAATATTTATAAGATTTTCTATACGTGAAAACTCTAAACATTTTATTCTTTAGTGTTCTGTTAAATCTCTCAACGACACTAGCTTTGTGATCACCTCCAGCGGAATAATGATTAATGTTATGCTTTTTAAATAAAGATTGTACTTGGAAATTATAAAATTCATTCCCATAATCGCTTTGAATGTGTCTTGGAGTAATCCTGCGAAACAAAGTCTCAAAAGCATCTTTAACAGCAATAGAAGTTTTGCTTTTCAGGGGAACAACGTACGCATACTTCGAAAATACATCAATTGTAGTAAGTAAAAATTTAAATCCATTGTTATACTTCGCTAAATGCCGTAAATCCACCAGATCACATTGCCATAAGTCATTTATGCCATATGAAAGAGTTGGTCTTCGAGGAAATTTATATCGAATGGGTTTATGTAAAGTATAGGTGTCTTGACTCATTAGCCAGTTTTTAACTTTTTTATATGGTAGTTTAGTTACTCTTGAAAGATTCCGCACTCCTCCAAATGATGCGGGATTTGTAAAATCATAATATGCTGACTTTAATACTCTTTCCATTTTCTTTTTGCGCTTCGTTTTTTCTTCTTTCTCAAAGGAGCAACATCCTGTTCTAAAGATTCTGTATTTATTTCCTTTTGAGCAACATCTTCATTTGAGTTGAAATCTAGATCTTGAATTAACTTCTGATTACCAATCCATCGCGCAGGTATTTTTATCTCTTTTATGCCTTTCCAAAAAGTAGAAAAACCATTGGGTTCATAGCTTTTTTTCGTATTCCTCATCAAGTAAGAAAATATGTCGACAACATTCGTGTTTTTGATGGGATCTTTATCTTTCACCAATTCACCGAATTCATTCCAAGAATAGCTCCGTGTACTCAATTTTTCGACTATGGGAGGAATAAATTTTTGGAAGTTCGCTGGAACCGAAAGAATAATATCGCGCAATATAGGATCAGCAATAATATTATTTTTATGTAATTCTTGCTTTTTATCACTAGCTTCTTGTTCATTTCCTCTGGATTCTGTGATAGTAACAGGTAATGGTGGCTTAGGTTTATTAATAACATGCTGATATTTTAAAAGCAGTTGGCTTAGAAGTTTAGCTTTTGCATCATCTGGATAGTTGGATTTGTGAAGAATATTCAAAATTTGATTTTCGATATTTTGCAATCCCATATTAGATGATTTCAAAAGGTATGATGTTGCTATATCTTCTGGAATGAGAGCCATTCTTCGAGCCATGGTACTTAAGCACTAAATTCGTTTTCCTATTGCTCTCCCAGCAAACCCTGCAAGCGCAGATAGAACAACAGGTAAAATAATTGGTAGAAATCCACCCACTTGATTAATTAATTCTCTCCTTCTTTTTTCCAAAGGTGTTTTTTTGTTAACTATCTTTCGTATGGCTGCTTTATATTTTCGCAATTTATTTACATTTACAGATAAATTACCTTCTAATATATTTAAACAAATTTCACAGAAACAATGCAATTGACTTTTATCAGCGGTTCGTATAATTGCTCTTTTCTGTGCTGGTAAGGCTGAAAGCATTAATTTAAGTAAGTGATAATGCTTCCTTATATTCTTCATTTTATTGGCGAATAAATCCAATAAAATCCATCGGAATCAGGAAACAGATTTTCTCGCAAGCGATGTTCTTCAGCTGTACGAGGATGAAGATCTATTAGCAAATAGCCAAAATTTCTTGAAGTTGCTTTTTTATAAGCATCCATGAAGAAAGCAACCTTGCTTCCGTACATTTGTCGGGCAAAGCAACTAATTTGGCTTAAGTCTCGATTATTTTTAAATAATACTATATATTGGGAATTCAAACTAATATCACGCATAAATTTGCTTCTGGGATAAAGATTTTGAAGTATTATGATAACAGAAATATTTCTATGATGAGAATCTACTGTAAATAGTTGAGCTATCCGTTCTGTTAAAAAATGCATTAAATCATCAAGTATTAATAATGTTCCACTTTCGTATGTCTCAGGCAAACCTTCAACGAATTCTATGTTTTTCTCTTCAAGAAACCATGGTTGGAAAACAGAATAACACCATTTAACGGATTTAAAGGCATAATCATAAATATTAGAAGCCACCATTGTTCTCACAAGGAAACTCTTCCCGCTTTGAGAAGGTCCTACAACCATGCACGTACTAGGGTGTCTTAGTTTATATTTTTGAATGCTTGCATACTCGTTTGAATTCATTTTCTGATAGTTGTACGCCAATAATCTTAGGTGCTAATTTATCCTGATATTCTCTCCAAAAATATCTAATATCATAAACGGTTGTTTTGTTTTTTTGACAAATGTGAAAATATAAGCGCCTTGCTAAATGCTCTGAATGAAAGCATGTGGAATTACTCAGATCAATATATTCAGCAGAATTTGTTTCATTTTGATTCGTCACGATCACTATAAACTCTAATGTAACCAAAAAAATCAAAAATACAATGACAATGCAGTTGACATTAACTAGTGATTTTGTTCTTCTCATTCTTTTCTTTCGCGAAAATCTATATTTTTTATGTTCAGATAACAATTACATGGAGCCTTAAAATTTCTCTACCGTTCCCCAAAATGAGCATTTAATAAATGATTATTTTATAGAAAGAAATACTATTTTATAGACAATCTATTACTGAAAAAAAATTCGTTTGAATGAAACGCTTCTCGCAACCGTTTTACAAGGTAACTGAGAAAAAAGAAAAGCTACGAGGGAATATTGTATACTTTCTCTCGCGTTTTGAAGATTTATTGTTCTATTCAGGAAAAGAAAGATGATAAAGAAAGGATTGATTTCTTTTTCCTATTTTACAATTATCTTCATTTTTAAAGTTTATAAAACACACTTTTTATATGTGGCCCATCATCCCTATACTACTAC